>JAAAKG020192141.1:0-24521 GCA_010014905.2 Druon quercuslanigerum
GCGAGTTAAAGTGAAAATATTTAGTAAATTTGCTGGTCTGAAAAATGAAGTTTTTTTGATTTTTTACAGAAACGGTAGAAGATACAAATTTTTTGTCGAGAGAAAAAAGATGCGCCATAAAATTTTCTACAAAGTGATTTTTTAAAAAGTTAAATTTTCGAAAACTGATTTTCAATTCATCAGGGGCCATCTCGAGCGGCCTGAAGCGGCTAGGCAAATTTTATGCATGGTTATAGAATACGGAGTCTCAATTGATAGCATGTAATTAAGGGAAGAGTTTGGATGTGGAGAACAATTTTGTAAAATTTAGGTTCCTGCCCAACAACCTATTTCCATGATTTAAAAAAATAATACTTGGATACAGTTCTTACCTAAAAAATAATCAATATTATTCCTCTTTAAACGAATTTAAAAAAACTTTGTTAATAATTTCGAATAATATAACGTTAAAAACTTCAAAATGTGGACACTCTGTCAAATAGAGGACAAACAAATATTTTACAGTATTTTTGAAGATTTTGGCCTACAATCCACATATTTTCTAAATAGTTTTCAAATTTGATATTTCTATCTATAAAATTGCTACTCTTTTATAGAATATGTGTTCTGTTATTTGTATTTAGATTTCAACTCCAGTCGTGTCATTCATACTATTATAACTGATCGCAATGTGAGGATGTACACTACGTACAATCAATCTCATAAGTCGGTAATCTCTAAAATAATCTACAAAATAAAAAAGATCTATTATTGATTTCCGAAAATCTTGACGAATTCTTCTCAGTGTACTTTAGAAATAATAACTTAGAAAAAATGATTTATTTAACAGTACTTATTTAGAGATTTAGATTTTGCTTTCTGTATAGCTTTCGTATTTATTCCTAACGAGTAAGGCATCATTTTATTCTTTGAAGGATTCTCTATAATTCTATTTGGATGGAGTTAATTAAAATTTTAAATATGATTGTTTCTAACAATAATAACTGTATGATTTCTTAATTAATTTTTTTAAATAAAATCAACCCAAATAGAAATGTAGAGAAACCTTTGAAGAATAAAATGAGGCCTGAATAATTAGGAATGAATAAAAATTGTAACTTTTATCTAAGGAGAAAGGAAAAACTAAACCTTTAAATAACCACTGTCGAATAAACAATTTTAACCTAAATTACTTTTTTCATAAGTGTGCTTCAATGCCTTCATCGATATTTACAGAAATTATTAATAGATATTTGGTGTCGATTTAATAAATCATTTTAAAGAAAGGCAAGTTCTGAAATTGATTGTACATAGTGTACATCTTTAAGTTAATAATCATCTTCCCAAAACATGTTTTTGAAGGTGCCTTTATTTTTTCAAAGTTGAAGTACTCATTTCTGACTAAACAAATACAGAAAAGTTCTTTTTAGACAAAAGCAAAGTCCTCTCTTGCTAATATTTTCTTCAAAAAGATCCTTTTTTAAGACAAATGAAAATCCTCTCAACCTTAAATTGAAGAGGACCTTCCATTCGTGTCAAAACGCATCCTTTCGACACAAGATGATGTTTATCTAAATTAAATATTAAAATGAATAATATACAAGATGTTTGAACTATTATATTGATATTTTTGTTAAATTTTAAGTGCGAAAAATTTTTGAAAAATGTTTAGTTCGTTTTTCGAAGCCCCGAATAATAAAACGTCATAGTCCAAATTTCGAAACATTTGAGTAAAGACCCTTATATCTTTAAAGTGCGATATCGCTATAGTAACATGTCTTAAGAGTCTAATCACAGCACATATAAAACTGGACGAACAAGATAAATATTAAAATTATTTAAAACGGGAACCCCGACTCGTCTGAGAAATGGTGACAAAAATATGAAAAAATAATTTATACACATTTTCTTTTTGAATGCCTGTGTAATCTTTCATGTGATAATAATATAATTTAAAAAAATATTGTTTTAGCTTTCCGTATAAATGCTTGAGATAATATTAATAAGTATTGATAACTATTTCAGCGCATACTATAGCAGAATGCCCACCTGATGTAAAATAAAGGATCGTTGTTACGAGAAACTTCTTTACGTGTATGTTTTCTAAGATAAGGACACACTCGAGATTGGATATTATCAATTTGTAACACACTCTGATTTCTATTTTCTAAGTTTTATTTTGTGATCAGTTAATTTCGTGTGAAGATCTAGCAAAAATAGACAAATGAAACTTGTCTTTGAACGCGAATTGTTTTGAAAATAATGAATTCTTTCTTCAGATTTTTTATGACAATTTAAAACGATTTTCTTGACATAATATTATATAAATCTAGAAACCATATTTGTAATAGCCTGAGTCAAACTTTATACATATTCGTAAATATTAAGTTAAGCATATTGTACTTAAATTTTTATTATTTACGACTTATTCTCGACTGGTATTTCTTAATCTTTGTGGTATTTCGAATAGAAAGGTGTTGTGCATCATACATTATTGTAGTGAAAACGTTATATCGAGCTACCAACTGAAAACGTAATTTTAATAACAAACTACTCAGATATAAGATAAACTAAACCTTTGAATACATCTTCTTACTTTTATTTTAGAGTGTAATTAGTGAAAACACATTTATGGTTTTTATAGGATCATCCAGAAATGTGTACGTTCGCTTATAATGGGGACTTATAAAATTAAGTTAAACGTTTAAAGATCGAGGACTTCTGGTTTGAAAAATTTAAAGTCTCTCAAATTTCTGTTAGACGTTAGTAAAACCATAGATGAGTTTTCTCTAGTTATAATCTAAAATTAAAGCAAGAAAACTTTTACCAAGCTTTAATTTGTCATATCTGAGTACTTCATTATTATAATTTTGTTTCCTCTCAGTAACACTAAGTACCCTACACTACAATTATGTATGATGCGTAAAGTTTACTGATTCAAAGTACCATAAATACAATATTTTTATAGTATGAGTTGTAAATAATGCAAATGAAGGGACAATATCCTTATTGATTATGCTAAAGTTTATTGCAACCTTTGATTCTTGTTATTAAAATTTTAGTTGCCAAATTTGTAATAATATTGTGTCGAGAAAGTCGTTTTAAAGTAGAAAGTAACTTATTATTTTAGAAGTGATTTGTGTTTGAAGGAAAATGTCAATTGTCTGTTCTTGCAAGATCTTTATTTATCTTACTTTGATTTTAACTAAATGATAACAATTTCCAAAATTATAAATGCGAAAAGAGTGAAAAAAGTTGTTACTACGTTCAAATTGTCTTCGAATTTTTCTCACTAAGTTATGGTATATAAGATAATAACAATAACTGTAAAAATAAATAAAAATAAATAGACAATATATTCATGTTTGTCTTCTTTTTCTGGCTCGCTGTAATAAAATCTGACACAAAATTCAATAAAAATTTGTCTTTTTGTGTCAAAAATTCATCTTATTAGGTTAAAAATTTGACTATTTTGATGAAGATATTTTATTTCTTTGAAAATTCAACTTTAATAATAATAATTATGCTCTTTTGGGAGAAAGATTCACCTTTAATTCTGGATTGATTATCTTTTAACTGTATTGCACAAAAGTTGTCTTTTTGATTAGAGAATTCAACGTTTTTAATTTAATTTTAATCTACTTTCTGATAAGATTTGACTATTTAGATAAAAATTAACATTTTCAGGTTGACAATTTAACTACGTTGATGAACTCGTCTTCTTAGGACAAAAATTTAACTATTTTGTTCAAAATTCGTTTTTTGATGGCTATGTCAATGACTTGAAAAATTTTTATTCTCGTAACAAATTAACTTTTTGGATTCAAAATTCATCTCTTACGTAGAAAATCTATAAATCTTAAAAATCTCTTTTTGGACATTTGCCAAGAAGAATTTGGAATATTTCAAGAAAATTTAAGGAAGAAATCGAGTTAGTTTAAAAAGTATTTATAATATTTATTATATTTGTATAAATTACAACTATTTTAAAATTTGAAAAGCTTTCCAGAAATTTAATCAAATATTTTTTTATTTATTTCAAAATGCCACGAATTCTAAATTTCTTTGAAGATGAACAGGAGTTTTCCTTAAATTTTATAGAATCCTACAAAATAAAAAATAAATGTCGTTAATTAAAATTTTTTAGATATGTTTGCGACGAATTTGGAATTTTCAAAAATCTTTTAAATTTTCTCCAAAAAAAGCCAAACTGATAAATTGCTATTCGAAGTTTTTATGTCGCATTAAAAGTTATTTTCCATTGCAATGGAAAAATACTTGATTTATTATCGTGCGATGGAAGGCGCCAGTTTAAAAACAACGATGCGCATTATTAAATAAACAAAAAAATTTGAATATTAATTTTCTGAATTAATCCTGTTGTTATATTTTTTATGAATTAATTATTTGAAAAATGATATCTTTTTTTATATGAGTTAACAGTTTTAAATTAATTAAGCTCATTGCTTCACGAAATTGAAATCTTTTTACGCATACATTCCGAACAGTATATTTTCTAAGTAAATAAAGTAAGGTTGAAAAGATGAAGATAGTTAATAATTCTGGTTTTTCCATTTAGAGGAAGTAGATTGTAAATACGTCATGTTTATTGAGGCGATGTGAAACGTTTACAAGTTTCACACTATTACCTTGTTTATAGTATCAATAAAGCTAAAACTTTTATCGGGATAGCCGTCGAAATGTTGAAGCCGATTCAAGAGGTTTTGTCAGGTTCCTTTTAAATTTTTCTAAGATCATTGAAATTTTAAAATTTTTCATTTATAGAAATTAATATTTAACTGCCAACTTTATGCGGAAAAAAGAACTGAATTTTGCAGCGAACCACAAGATACAAAACAAATGTTAGAAAGTAAAACTTTTCGTCTCAAAAAATGGACGGGAAATTTATTTATTTTTGAACATTTTCTTCATACGGCGCACATTTTTTGTTGCAATGGTGAAAAATGTAAACAAGCACACTCGTTTGCTTTGAAAATTTCCATAAACTTCTTTTTAATCATTTTGCGATAACGTGTATAGTTGTAGGTATTGCCGAGGCGAATTCAGAGGTAGCTTTTGTTTTTCGATAAAACTAATAGTCGTATTAATAAAAAGACATACATAGGAAAATATACATGATTCCTTAGTAGCTCAGAAGGAACGTGGCAGGGGTAAGAATAATAGTTAGTTTAATTTTAATTTACTTGTGTGAGTTGTGTAGAGTTGCAGAATGATGTCACCTTCTCTTATTAAATGATTCGTTTATATTTTAGGTCCTTAAAAGTTAAAAGCCTAGACAAATGTTAAAATTATTGTTATTTTTTAAATCATTCATTTGATGCAATTATTGAAAAACACCTGTAAATATTTTATCAAGAAATTTGGTTATGTCCTCCAATTCTTTTGTGGATGATAGTCTTGTTCAGTATAATTGCAAAATGTTTTATATTAATGCTATTATTTAACAACTAATTTTTGGGTAAAATTAGAAAAGGCCCCGAGATGCTTCTAAAATAAAGTCCTTGGCAGTGGCATAGGATCATTATTTCATATTAAATAATGGACACAACTTTCAAGTCTATATTCATGGCTAAATTATGTGCCATAAAAAATAGCTGACATGGGTGCAGCTGATTAAAAAAAAATATTTTGAATAACCTTATAATTATGTGTTTATAATAATTTTAAGTAATATATATAGTTGCTTTCTTCAGTAGTTTTACTTTTTTACTACATTTTGTTCAAACACGCTTAGTTCTTTGATCACATTCATCGAATTTCAAAATGTGAATTGTTATATTGGTTCAGGATTACAGCCTATTATTTTCATGTGCTCATGGATTGTGTATGTGTGACTAAAATTACACACATTTGAAAAACTGCGAGTTGCACGTCACACACATTTATTTCGCTAAGTATAAAAGCGACAATTTTACTCACGTTTTTTCTCAGTCTATCTGTATTTACAATCAGAAGAGCTTATCTTTCCCAATTCATTAACATGAATCTTAAATCAGTATTCTCGATTTTATTAAGTAAGTAATCTTTGAAAATTACACACCGAAACGACACTTAGTATGCTTTGAGGTACACATTCTCTCCGTGACATTCAGGCTAGGTTCTCGATTTTTGACACGTTTTTGACGTTTGTGAATGTATTTAAATTTTCTAAACTACCTCGAGATGTAAAACTACAGACCTTTCTTTAGAAATTTTTCCCCATCCAGATTTGTTATGCTACAAACAGAATTTTTGTTTTCCTATTATTTTTTATGGGTAAAATAAAATCCTGCAAATCTTCTTTTAAATTTTTTTACGCAACAACCCTCTTTTGGAAAAATATTGGAATTTTTGATATTTTTATGAAAATTTTAATAAATAAATTAAAAATGAAGAGTTCTGTCAAAAAATGGCACAAAGAAATATTTTTGAAAATTTTAAAAGCTAAAATTACTTCCAATAACGTTAACCCGTATTTTGCGTCAAAATGACCGGTTCTATTGAAACATCGTAATAAGACATTTAGTAGGACTTTTCAAAAATATATAATTTTTCTGTAAAACTTTTTCATCCTACTTTGCGTCCTTTTGTTCGAAATGTCAGTGCTGTAGTATAAAATTTCGGATAATTCCAATACATTCTCAATTATAACTGATGTGAATTGTAATAAATTAGAACAAATTTGAATCCCTCCTTGGGGTAAATATATTTTGTCAAACCATTTTTTTTCGTACCTTTTGTCGTTTTTGCACAAACTCTATGTATTTCTAATGTCATTTTTATGATCAAAAGCACAACTATGCTTAATATGAAAAAGGAATTATTAACAGTTTTTTAGATATTTTTAGGGATCACAAAACTTGTTCTTTCATCTTTTTTTATTTTGCATAGTTTAAGCACAAAATAAAATTATTATTCTTTTTGTTCGTGTCAGGCGTGTTTAACTTAAAATTATAATTTTCGATTGATTAGAAAAAAATTCTTAATTCTCTAACTCTAATAATGATCTTTTTCTCGAAAAAAAGTCATGAGCATACATTGTCTGGCTTCCTGATTACTGCGAATAGCCGTACATGAAATTTGTTGATCTTAAATAAATAGTCTAACATTTTTTTTAATGCTCTAACTTTTTAAATTTTCATCCAAAATTGCTGGTTAACATAACGTATTTTATAAGAAATTGAATGTTCGGAAAGGTTTTACTTATGTTAAATTTTTCTTGGCATTCATTTTGATTGTCCGATCTACCGTGCAAATCTATATTGAAAACTAATGTTTAAATATTTGTTTTTTAAAGCAATTGCAATTTTGTTAACAATTTTCTTCAACGTCCAAGGAGAGTCTAATTGCAAAAAGTCCTGCTCAGTGAGTATACAAAATTTTTATTTTTACCTTTTAATACACAACATTTGATTCTTACAATAAGAGTTTACAGGGCCATAAACATACGAAAGACGTTATTACCGTTTGTATGAAAATTGGAGACGGCTTCCAACTAGTCGGTAAAGATTATTCAGGTTGTATGCAGAGATGCGGTGAACGTAAGTTGTACAGAAAAATATTTTCATTTATTTATAATAATTGAAAAATGTCATAATAGCAATATTTAAACAAGAAATTACATCCACTTATATAATGAAGAGATAAGATAATTGACAAACTAATAAAACAGGTTAGCGAAGAGTTTTTCTGAATTAAAAAAAAACTGATTTTTAACATATTAATGTCGTCTGTCCAAATCTGTCTCTAGGATTTGGCCGTCAAGAAAGGTCTCGAGAACGTTTAGGGCAAAATGAACCAAAATGAATGATTTGGCCAAAAATCCACATATTTTTTAAATAATTTTGAAATTTGATATTTCAATCTATAAAATTGCGACTCTTTTATAAGATATGTGTTCTGTTATTTGTATTTAGATTTTTACTCCAATCGTGTCATTCATACTATTATAATTGATCGTAATTTAAGGACGTACATTACGTACAATCAATCTCAAAAATCGGCAATCTTTAAGATGATGTATTGAATATAAAAATAAAAATATCTATTATGGATTTCCGGAAATCTTGACTAAAGCTTCTAAGTATACTTTCAAAAAAATAATTCAGGTTAAAATTGTTTATTTAACAGTAGTTATTTAGAGCTTTAGATTTTTCGTTCTCTATAGGGAAAGGTTACAATTCTTATTTATTCCTAATGATGAAGGCCTTATTTTATTATTTAAAGGATTCTCTACAATTCTATTTGGGTGGTGTTAATGAAAATTCAAACTATGATTGTTTGTGACAATAATAACTGTATAAATTTTTAATTAATTTTTTAAAATAAAATCAACACAAATAGAAATTTAGAGAATCCTTAAAAGAATAAAATGAGGCCTTGATAATTCGGATTAAATAAAAATGGTAACTTTTCTCTAAGGAGAAAGACAAAATGAAACCTTTAAATAACTACTGTTAAATAAAGAATTTTAACCTAAATTACTTTTTTCTAAATCGTGCTTCAAAGCCTCCATCAATATTTACAGAAATTATGAATAGATCTTTTGTTGTCGATTGTATAAATGATTTTACAGAAAGGCAACTTTCGAGATTGATTGTACGTAGTGTACATCCTTAAGTCAATGATCATCTTTCCTGAATACCGTTCTAAAACGTGTCTTTTTAAAAAAAAAGTAAAAGTACTCATTTCTAACTAAACAAATACAGAAAACGTTGTGTTCAAAATATAGCAACGTCCTCTTGCTAATATTTTCTTTAAAATGATCCTTTTTCGAGACAAATGAACATTCTCTCAACCTTAAATTCGAGATGAACTTCCTTTCGCGTCAAGAGGCATCCTTTCGACACAACCGGATGTTTATCTGAATTAAGTATTCAAATAAATAATATTCAAGATGTTTCAACTATTACGTTAACGTTTTTGTTCAATTTTACGTGCGAGATATTTAAAAAAATGTTTAGTTCGTTTTTCGAAGACCCAAATATTAAAACTTCATAGTCGAAATTTCGAAACATTTGAGCAAAGACCCTTATATCTTTCAAGTGCGATATCGCGATAGTAAAAGGTCTGAAGAGCCTAAAACAGCACATATAAAATTAGACGAACAAGATAAACATTAAAATTATTTAAAAATGGGGAGATTTCGATTTATCTGAGAAATGGTGACAAAAAGAGTCATATCGTCACTTTTAGCATAATTAACTGCATTTGTCTCAAATACCTGACTTGATGGCCCAATTTTAAGGTCAAGTTCCTATTTAATGAACTAAATTATGTGAACAAATAATTTATACAAAGCTTAATTTCAAATCTCAGGTGATAATAATATAGGTAAAAGAAATATTGTTATGGCTTTCCGTATGAATGCTTGATATAATATTAATATGCATTCATATTTATTTCAGCGCTTGACATAGAAAAGTGCCCACCTGATCGAAACTAAAGGATCGTTGTTACAAGAAACTTCTTTACGTGTATGTTTTACACGCTAAGGACACACTTGAGATCGGACATTATCAATTTGTAACACACTCTGATTTCTATTTTCTAAGTTTTATTTTAGTTAATTTCGTATGAAGATCTCGCAAAAATAGACAATTGAAATTTTCTTTAAATGCGAATTGCTTTCAAAATAATAAATACTTTCTTAAGATTTTTCATCACAATTTAAAACGATTTTCTTATTATAATGTTATATAAATCTAGAAACCATATTTTTAATAGCCTGAATCAAACTTTATACAAATTCATAAATATCAGGATAAGCACACTACAAATATTGGGTTCTTTGTAGTATTTCGAATAGACAAGTGTTATGCATCATACATTATTGTGGCTTATGCGTTATTTGAAGTTACTAACTGAAAACTTGATTTTAATAACATACGATTTAGATATAAGATCAACTAAACCTTTGAATACATCTTCTCAATTTTATTTTAGATTGCAATTACAGAAAACTCATTTATGGTTTTTATAAGGTCGTGCAGAAATGTGTACGGTTGTTTAAATGGGAGCTTCTAGAATTAAGTTAAACGTTTAAACATCAAGGAATTCTGGGTTGAAAAAGTTAAATTCATTCAAATTTTTGTACGACGTTAGCAAAACCATAAATAAGTTTTCTCTAGTTATAATCTGAAATAAAGGCAAGAAAAGTTTATCAAGCTTTCATTTGTCATATCTGAGCACTTTATTATTATAATTATGTTTCCTCTTAGTAAATCTAAGTAACCTACACTACAATAATGTATGATGCATAAAGTTTACCCATTCATAATAATATAAATATAATATTTTTATAGCATGAGTGTAAATAATACAAATTTATGATTAACGTGATTATGCCAAAATTTATTGCAACCTTTCGATTCTGGTTGCTAAAATTGTAGTTGCCAAATTTTTAATAATGTTGTGTCGAGAAAGTCTTTTCAAATCGGGATAGAAAACTTAGAAAGTAACTTATTATTTTAGAAGAGATTTGTGTTTGAAGAAAAATTTCAACTGTCTATTTTTGCAAGATCTTCATTTAACTTACTTTGATTTTAACTGAACGATAACAATTTCCAAAAATATAAATGCGAAAGAGTAAAAAAAAAATTGCTACTACGTTCAAATTGTAATTAAAATTTTCTCACTAACTTATGTTATATAAGATAATAACAATAACTGTACAAATAAATAACAATAAAATTAAAAAATATGCATGTTTGTCTTCGTTTTCTGGCTCGCTGCAATATAAATCTGACATAAAATTCATTAAAAATTTGTCTTTTTGGGTTGAAGTTTCATCTTTTATGGCAGACAATTTATCTTTCAACTTTATCCTAAAAAAAATTGTATTTTTGTTTACAGAATTTAACTTATTTTGATAAATTGTAATCTTTTTTGTTTAAATATTCTACCATTCAGTAGAAAATTCATCTAACTAGGTTAAAAATTTAACTTTTTTTATGAAAATTTTTTATTTCTTTGAAAATTCAACCTAAATATTACCAATTATGCTCTTTTGGGTGGAAGATTCACCTTTAATTATGAATATATTATCTTTAAAATGTAATGCACAAAAGTCGTTTTTTTTACTGGAGAATTTACCTTTTTTAATTTAATTTTAATCTTCGCCGCCCTCTTTGATCAAAAATTCAACTATTTTGTTCAAAATTCGTTTTTTGGCGGCTATTTCAACAAGTTAAAAATTTTTTATTCTGGTAACAAATTAACTTTTTGGATTCAAAATCCATCTCTTAGGCAGAAAATCTATTAATCTTAAAAATCTAAAGTGTTTTCCATTGAATCCAATATTGTATTTACACATTTCTTAATATTGACTTTTGTTCATCTTAAGTCATTACATATGGTATCAACCATTCCACTCAATGAATCGAGATCTTAAATTGGTCTTCACTTCCCGGCGCTTGTCGTGCTTGAACAATGACATTCACGTCACTGTGTGATCTTGCCACAATAAGTTTATGCTTTGCGTTTACAAGGATCTTTCAATAGTCTTGAGCAAATGCTATGATCATACTTGCCCTACTAGTATTCACACATATACTTTAAACTCTTTCTGGGTAGTATACGCAGATCTTGATGCTGGACAGCAATTCGAATTTCATCGCTATTGGTCGATGATGATAAGACATAAAGCTGTTTTACATAAACCTCGGAATAAGCTATAGACTTATTAAATCACCAGAGTGTTTAAATATTACTTTTTGTTGTAACAAAAGGAGATGATGGAATTTCTTGAATGGACGTTACAATTTATTGTATAGAAAGTATGAGATGTAAGTGTGAACCAGGCTGTATATACTCAATTGAAGATGTAAGTATGTATAAAGGTATAGATTGCTCAACAAATGAGATATATTTATTTCAACTAAGAGATCTCTCAGTAGCAATCTCAACGTTTCAACTATTCATCGACAATCTTTGCGCATCATTTCAATTACCCTAAAACCTTTTATAATCTCTGTGGAAAAGAAACAATCCAAACAGTTTGTAATGCTCTTCTAAAATTGTCAATACTTAATGCATTTTTTTTTAATGTTAAAAAAGAGTTTTTTCGAAAATTTGAAGTAAAAATATTAGGACTCAAAAGAATTCTCAAGATATTCATAAGCAAACCCTGCAGATTCCAACGAATCATGATTTTAGTGTCTCTCGTCAAAAAGTTCTGATTTAAGATCGAAAAGAATTATATTTTTTCATGAAAAATTTTCTGCAAAATAATGATAAAAAAGATTCACAATTAAAAAACAGAATGTAAAGTTCCTTACTTTTAAAATTACCAGAGTCAAAAATAACAAATCAAAAAAGAGGTAGAAAAGAGGAAGAAGTCAACCAAGTCCAGGGTGGTCCAATAATTCCTTAGCTAGCGATTGAAGACGCCAATTAAACAGAAAAGATGCTTATTATTAAAAAAAGAAAAAAATTTGAATCTTATTTTTCTGAATTCATCCTGCTGTCATATTTTTTGTAAATTAATTATAGAAAAAACTAACATATTTTTAGAATATCAGTTAACAGTTTTAACATTATTAAGGTCATTTTTTCCGGAAATTGAAATTTTTTACGCGTACATTCCGAATAGAATATTTTCTAAGGAAATAAAGTGGATTCAAAAAAAGAAGATAGTAAATAATACTGGTTTTTCTATTTAAAGGAAGTAGCTTGTAAATACTTCATGTTTTTCGAGGCGATCAGAAACATTTACAAATTTCACACTATTACCTTGTTATTGTATCAATAAAGGTAAAACTCTTATCGGGATAGATGTCTAAGTCTAGAAACCGAACTTCCTGCAGATAAATAACTCAATTTTGCAGCAAACCACGAGATACAAAACAAATATTAGAAAGCTAAAATTTTCGTCTAAAAAAATGAACGAGAAATTTACTTTTGACTATTTTTTTATGAGACGCATATTCTTTGTTGTAATGGTCAAAAATGTCAACAAGTGCACTAGTTTGCTTCGAAAATGTCCATCAACTTTTTTTGAATCATTTTGCGATAAAGTGTGTAGTTTTAGGTATTTCCGAGGCAAATTCAGAAATAGCTTTCGTTTTTCGATAAACCTAATAGCGTATTAATAAAAAGGCATACATCGAAAAATATTCTTGATCCCTTGAAGCTAAGAAGGAATGTGATGGGGGTAACAATAACATTTAGTTTAATTATTATTTAATTATGTGAGTTCTCTGGCGTTGCATAATGACGTCAGCTTCGCTTTTAAATGATTCGTTTATATTTTAGGTCCTTATATGTTAAAAACCTAGACAAATTTAATAGCAATTTTATTGTTCAAATTATTTATTTCTTGCAATTATTTAAAAACACCTGTAAATATTTTATTAAGAAAGATGGTTATGTCCTCGAATTCTTTTGTGGATGATAGTCTTATTTACAATAATTGCAAAATGTTTTATAGTTTTATAGTTTTCCTTTTTTTTACATTTTGTTCAAGCACACTTAGTTCTTTGATCACCTTCATCTAATTTTAAAATGTAAATTGTTATATTGGTTCAGGGTTACATTCTATTTTCTTCCTGTGTTAATGAATTTTAAATGTTTGACTTAAATGAGACAGATTTCAAAAACTGGGAGCTGCACGTCTTACATATTCATTTTTCTAAGTATAAAAGCGACAATCTTACTCACGTTTTTTGTCATTCTATTTGTATTTAGAATCAGAAGAGCTCATCTTTTCCAATTCTTTAACATGAATCTCAAATCAGTATTCTCGTTTTTATTAAGTAAGTAATCTTTCAAAATTAAACAAAGAAATAAATTGTTTTGATTTATCTCTTTGCTTATTCTTTATTTCTTGCTTCCTGTTTACTCCTCTTCGCCCGCAACATCCTTAACTCCTTTTTGCTACCACGATTTTTTTACCTGCTTTTGCTATCAACCCTTCGTGTTATTTTTTTGATAAATTAAAAATGGACATAGAACCACGGAAACGACACTTTAAACAGACACATTTAAGCATTTTTGCATTTTTTATCACGTCTAGAGCGCGAGACTTTTGGATCTCGCGCTTCACGCTCGATAAAGTGTTATGTCGCGCTTCGCGCTCGGATGTGTTTAGGCCTCGCGCTTTAGGCTCGGATATTTATTCCTTGCACTCAGAGTGCTCGAATAAGACTTTATTTATAAAAATTTATTTAGACCACAGTATTTACATGCGTCTTTACATTCTGATTTTTCACTTAATTACATGTATATACCTATATATTAACTTGCTGAATGCTTGGTACGCTTTGAGATACACATTATCCCCGTGAAACTCAGGCTATGCTCTCGATATTTGATACCCATTTGTAAATGTATTTAAATTTTCTAAATTACCTTACAATGTAAAACAACAATCCTCTCTTTAGACATTTTTCCCCATCTAGAATTGTTATGCTAAAAATAGAATTTTTGTTTTCCTATTATTTTTTTATGGATAAAATAAAATCCTACAATTCTTCTTTTAGATTTTTACGCCACACGCCTCTTTTGGAGTAAGATTGAAGTCTAGGACTCTTTATGTCAAATTTGATAAATAAATTTAAAAAATTTTTGAATTTTTTAAAGCTAAAATTTCTTCCAAGTACTTTTACCCGTATTTTGCGTCGTTAATTGGCTCAAAATTTGAATTTTCAATTTCCTGCAATTTACTTTCGATAAATAAAACCAAAAAGACCAATTCTATGGAAACATGGTAATAAAAAATTTAGTAGCACTTTTTAAAAAATATAATTTTTCTCTAAACCTTTTTTTTCGTACTTTGCGTCATTTGGTTTGAAATGTCAATGTTTTAGTATCAAATTTTGGAGAATTCCAATACCTTCTCAATTATAACTGATGAGGATTGTAATAAATTGAAACAAATATGCATTCCTCCTTTGGGTGGATATATTTTATCAAACAATTTTTTTCGTACCTTTAGTCGTTTTTGCACAACGTTTATGTATTTATAATGTCATTTTCGTGATCAAAACCACAACTATGCGAAAGATGAAAAAGGAATTATTAACAGTTTTGTAGATATTTTTTGGGATCACAAATTTTGCTTTTTCATCTTTTTTTATCTTGCATAGTTTCAGCACAAAATAATTTTTTTTTATGTTTCATTACTTTTGTGCTATTAAAATCTGAATTTCAGTTTATACATGAAAATCTAAACATTTGTTCGAATAATCTTGTAGGGCTTTCTAAAAGTAACTATTTTATTGTTTTTGATCGTGTTGTGCGTGTTTAGCTTAAAATTATAATTTTCGATTGATTAAAAAAAAATTTCTAAATTCTATAACTCTAATAATGGTCTTTTTCTAGAAAAAAGTCATAAGCATACATTGTCTGGAGTCCTGATTACTGCGAATTTTAATGCTCTAACTATTTGAATTTTTATCCAAAATGGCTGGTTAACAAAACGTATATAATAAGAAACTGAATGTTTGAAAAAGCGTTTGACCTACCATAATTTTTTCTTGAGATTCGCTTGGATCGTCCGATCTATCGTGCAAGTTTATATTGAGAACTAATGTTTAAACGTTTGTTTTTTAAAGCAATCGCAACTTTGTTAACAATTTCCTTCAAAGTTCAAGGACAGTCTGATTGCCAAAAAACCTGCTCAGTAAGTATACACAATTTTAATTTTGACCTTATAACATAGAAAGTTCGATTTTTACAATATAGAGTTTTCAGGGCATTAAAAAAACAAAAGACGTTGTTACCGTTTGTATGAAAATTGAAAATGACTTACGACAAGTCGGTGAAGGTTATTCAGGTTGTATGCAGAGATGCGGTGAACGTAAGTTGTATAGAAAAATATTTTCATTTATTTATAATAATTCAAAAATCTCATAATAGCAATACTTAAAGAAGTAATTAGATTCACTAATAAAGCTAGTAAAACAGGTTATCGAAGAGTTTTTCTGATTTGAATAAAAACTGATTTTTAACATATTTCTGTCGGCTGTTCAAATCTGTGTCTATTGCCGTCAAGAAAGGTTCTCGAGACATTTAGGGCAAAATGAAACAAAATGAATGATGTTGACTGTTTTTGTCAAAATTTTATAGATGATCTGAATTTTGTATAACTTTTTAAACTAATAATTAATAGCATGTGATTAAAGCAATAGGTTCGGTTTGGAGAACAATTTTGTAAATTTTAGGTTCCTGACGTACTACCTATTTCCATGATTTCAAAAAATAATGAGGCCTTGATGATTAGGAGTAAATAAAAATTGTAACTTTTTGCTGAGGAGAAAGAAAGAAATAAGCCTTTAAATAACTACTGTTAAATAAACAATTTTAACCTGAATTACTTTTTTCTGAAGCGTGCTTCAAAGCCTCCATCAATATTTACAGAAATTATTAATAGATCTTTTGTTGTCGATTTTATAAATCATTTTAAAGAAAGGCAACTTGTGAGATTGATTAAACGTAGTGTGCATCTATAAGTCAATAATTATCTTCCCAAAACATGGTTTTAAACGTGCCTTTATTTTTTCAAAGTAAAAGTACGCATTTCTAACTAAACAAATATAGAAAAAGTTGTCTTTAAACAAAAGCAACGTCCTCTTGCTAACTTTTTCGTCAAAAAAATCCTTTTTTGAGACAAATTAAAATCCTCTCAACCTTAAATTCAAGAGGAACTTCCATTCGTGTCCAAACGCATCCTTTCGATATAAGAGGATATTTCTCTGAATTAAATATTAAAATAAATAATATCTAAGATGTTTTAATCATTATGTTATATTTTAAAAAAACCTTTAGTTCGTTTTTCGAAGTCCCAATTAATAAAATGTCATAGTTCAAATTTCGAAACTTTTTAGCAAAGTGGCTTATCTTTGAAGTGCGATACTGCGATAGTAAACACAGCACATATAAAACTGGACGAATGAGATACATATTACAATTATTTAAAAATGGGGAAACCCCTATTTTTCTGAGAAATGGTGACAAAAAGAGTCATATCGTCACTTTCAGCCTAATTACCTACATTTGTCTCAAATACCTGACTTGATAGCCGAATTTTAAAGTCGGGTTCCTATTTAATAAACTAAATTATGTGAACAAAAAATTTATAAAAATTTTTATTCCGAATGCCTGTATAATCTTTCATGTCATAATAATATACTTAAAATAAATATTTTTATGGCTTTTCGTATTAATTCCTGAGAAATATAATTAAGTATTGATAATAATTTCAGCGCTTGACATACAAAAGTGCCCACCTGATCAAAACTAATGGATCTTTGTTACAAGAAACTTCTTTTCATGTATGTTTTCTACGCTAAGGAAACACTCGAGATCGGACATTATCCATTTTTAACACACTCGAAATTCTATTTTCTTAGTTTTAATTTGTGATCAGTTAATTTCGTATGAAGATCTCGCAAAAATAGACAATTGAAATTCGTCTTGAAATGCAAATTGCTTTGAAAATAATAAATACTTTTTAAAGATTTTTTATCACAATTTAAACCGATTTCCTCAAAATAATTTTATATAAATCCAGAAAACATATTTTAATTAGCCTGAATCAAACTTTACACAAATTTGTAAATATCAGGTTAAGCATATTGTACTTAAATTTTTAATATTTACCACTTACTCTCTACAAATATTGTGTTCTTTATAGTATTCCGAATAGACAAGTGTTATACATTATAGATTATTGTGGCGTTTACGTTATTTGAAGTTACTAACTAAAAACGTAATTTTAATAACAAACTAATTAGATATAAGATAAGCTAAACCTTAGAATACATCTTCTCACTTTTATTTTAGAGTGTAATTAGTGAAAACTCATTTATGGTTTTTAAAAGGTCATGCAGAAATGTGTACGGTTGTTCAAATGGAGGCTTCTAAAATTAAGTTGTCCGTTTAAACATCAAAGACTTCTTATTTGAAAAATTTAAAGTCATTCAAATTTGTGTACGACGTTAGTAAAACCATTTAATTTGTCATATCTGGGTACTTTATTATTCTAATTATGTTTCCTTTAAGTAAAACTAAGTAATCTACACTACAATAACGTATGATGCATAAAGTTTACCGATTCAAAATACTGTAAATACAATATTTTTACAGTATGAGTTGTAAATAATACAAATTTAGAGAAAATATACTTCACGTGATTATGCCAAAATTTGTAGCAACCTTTGATTCTGGTTACTGAAATTGTAGTTGCCAAATTATTAATAATATCAGGTCGAGACTTTATATTTTAGAAGTGATTTGTGTTTAAAGGTAAATTCTAATGGTCTCTTTTTGCAAGATCTTCATTTAACTTACTTTGATTTTACCTAAATGATATCAATTTCCAAAATTGTAAATGCGAAGAGAGTGAAAAATATCACTACGTTCAAATTGTATTTGAAATTTTATAACTAAGTGATGGTATATAAGATGATAATAATAACTGTAAAAATAAACAACAATAAAGAGAAAAAATGTTCATGTTTGTCTTTTTTTCTGGCTCTCTGCATAAAAATCAGACATGAAATTCATTAAAAATTTGTCTTTTGGGTGAAAGATTCACCTTTACTTCTGGAAAGATTATCTTTTAACTGTATTTCACAACAATCGTCTTTTTGACTGGAGAATTTAACTTTTTAAATTTAATTTTAATCTTCTTTCTTGGAAGCTTCGACCATTTAGATAAAAATTAATCTTTTTAGGTTGGCAATTCAACTACGTTCATGAATCCGCCTTCTTTGGTCAAACATTCAACTATTTTGTTCAAAATTCGTTTTTTGATGGTTGAAAATTCATCTCTGTATTTACACATTTCGTGCTTGAACAATGGAATTCAAGACACTGCGTTATTTTGTCACAATAAGTTCATGCTTTGTGTTTACAAGGATCTTTCAATAGTCTTCAGCAAGTGCTAGGATCATACTTGCCTGGCTAGTATTCATACATATACTGTGAACTCTTTCTGGGTACTATACACAGATCTTGATGCTGGACAGCAATTCGAATTTTATCGCTACTGGTCGATGATGACGAGGCATAAGGCTAGGGTACATGTTAATTTTTGTTGTAACAAAAGGAGATGATAAATATCTTGAATGGGCATTTAAGTTTATTATCTAGAATGTATAAGATATAAGTGTTAACCAAGGTATATATATATATATATATATATGTATTCAATTAAAAATGTTAGTAAGTATAAAGGTCTTGATTGCTTGACAACTAAGATATATTCATTTCAACTAAGAGATCTCTCAGTAGTAATCTTAAATTTTCAACCATTCATCGACAGTCCTCTTCAGGAGAAATTACAAATAATAAAACAGAAGGTGGCCCGTAAAACATAAGTAAGATTTAAATACCTACGCAAAGTAGATTAAGGAAAAGATGTGAAAACCTAAATTAAGTAACGTTTAAAAGCATAAACTTGGCAAAAAATAAAAAGTATTAGAATGTTCGAGAATTAAAATAGATAAAGATGATAAAAATGGTGAGATCAACAAAGCTTTTAAAAAAATATACGATTGTTAACCAAAGGATTTATTTGTAATTTCCTGTTCTTAATCCGTTATAGACATTGGATTATAACCTAAGGTAAATTGAATCTGACCTGCTGGAAGGATTCTTATTGACCAAAATCGCACGTGACTATTCGCAAACAAGAATTGCTACTCAAGATATAATACAAAATTTATTTTTAAGTTTTAAGCGTAAGTGTTTGTAAAATAATTTACAGTAAGGTGAAGACCCCTGTAAGTGACAAGCGGCCAGTAAGTGACACCCTGAATTAAGTTCTTCAATTATTAAAAAGTTTATATGAAATCAAAATTTAAATGAAGGCTTTGTAAAAAAAATTCTTCAATATTAAATTGCATATGAATGTGTCCACGGAATAATTTCAAAAGCAGAGAATCACAGGTGTCACTAACGCTTCCACTCGTATGATTCATACAAAATAGAAATTATTAATAATAAGCAATGGAGAAATTGCTTGCATCATGCTTTAAGTATTAAGAACAACTACTTTGATTATACTTACAAAAAGGTCAAATCTTTAGAAAAAATATCCAGATTAATTTGTAACTGCGCCAACTTTTTCAGTGTGTATCAAAAATTGCTGGTTGAAAAACTTGGCATTTAGTATCCGACACCTAAAGACTTTACCGAAGGCAAATCGAATCGATTACTTATTTTAAAAGTATTCTGCTCACGGACAGACATACATACAAAAATGCGGAGGGACACATTCGTAAAAACTTGTTTTTTGGGTTCAGAGGATCTCGAAACGTGGACATCTGACAAAAACTAGGGAAGGGGATTCATTTTTACGGAGAAATCTAATACCTTCTCTGATGAGAGAGTGAAAGTAATTTCGAAATGGTTTCATTTTTTAATGAAAGCTAAAAGAAAGCTCACATGTAAATTTTGAAGGACAGAACTTTAAAAAATTAAATACTGTAATAATGTTACGAGGCAGTATAGAAACAGTCTTGTAGTTCCTATTCATCAACGTAGACCACATTCTCACATGAATATTCTTAGCTCAGGATTACTATTCAAGTTCTAATGAAAAAAAAACATAAAAACTATTTAAAGAATCAATACAGTGGAAAAATTCCGTCAAATACCTAGGGCGTAAATTTCATAAACGTGTTAATTGGAAGCTGCATATCAATAAAATCTAAAAGAAAAGCTTTCGGGATTATCTCGCGTTTAAGTCCTACAATTATTAGACACTCCAGTACAAAATATCAATATGGATTCCTAGTTTAAAAAATGTTTATCTGACAAATTATAACCTACGTCTGTATAATTTGGGGTGATGCGTCAAAAAGTAACATCAATCACATCCAGATTATACAAAATAAATTTATCAGATGCATCACAAAAACCCCTAGATATACCAAGAACTCTGTCCTTCACAGAGCATTTAAATAATCTTATATTTCAGAGTATAACAAAGAAACAACCAATACATTCTATGAACATGCATCATTATTAGCTTTTAAACTCTTAAAATTTTTAACGAATCAGTCGAGAAATCGGCCAGCCTTCTTATTGTATTAATAAAAAAAAATGAATCCCTCCACCTAAGAAAAATGGGAAGAAAGTTCTCGTAAATTTGAGCGCCCTACCTTTCAAGAACTTATTGTCTTTTTACAGCGTAGAGCACAATTAGATGATACGAATAATCGGCCGCAGTACCTTTCTGCAGCAACACGATCCCCAAATTTGTGTTCACATTGCGGGGGACAACACAGCATTTTTTTGTGTAAAATTTTTTTGAATTTTTCTCCTATAGAAAGTTTTAAATCAAGTAAAAACGAGTCTCCATGCTTAAACTGTTTACAATCTCTTCTGCATTTCGAAAATACGTCCGAGAAAAATGCGAACGCTTCGAGTTCTTCGCAGGCTGCTTCTCCTCGCTGTAGTGGATATTATAAATAACGAAGGTGTCGTCCAGCAATGTCGTTTATTGTTGACAATGGTTTTTAATCTCATCATTTGACAGAAAACGTTGCTACTATTATGAATTCACGCAAAAGGCCTGTAGTAATTACTGTTTTAACTTTAGGCTCAACTTCGACTGCTGTGCGCTATTATGTATCGGCCACAATCCGATCGAGATACAACACATATAAAGAAAATGTCGAGTTTCTTATCCAAAAGGAATGAAACTATTGATTTCTGTGGATTGAAATGGATTGTAAATCTTCCCTAATTCCTAAGAACATATTCTTAGCTGATCCCGATTTCGATAAGGCAGGCGGAATTGATGGCATTATTGGCGTCGGTTTCTTTTATAAGCTGCTGAGTGTAGGCCAAATAGTGCCCAGAAATCACCCAGATGCTGTCCTTCAAAAGAATCAGTTGGGCAGGATTTTTGCAGAAAAATTCTACAGAATACCCCTATCTAAGCGTAAAGTAGTCCAATGTAACATAATGAAAATCCAACCTTCTTTAGATGCAGACCTTACTGTGAAGAGCACTTTATTAAAAATACAACTCGAGATTCTGACGGTCGGCATGTCGTTAGACTTCCCTTCAATGAAAAAAAGAGTCAAATAGGAGATTCTCGAAATTTAGCCCTCCGACGATTGTCCTCTTTAAAAAATAGTTTTGGAAAAAATCCTTAGCTCCTGCCCCCCTACACTGAATTTCTCAGGGAATACGAGAAACTTAATCACATGTGACCCTTTAGTGACAAAACTTCTTCTGAAGGATTTTATTTGCCCCTCCATGCCGTGATAAAGGAAGATAACCTAAATACTAAGGTCAGAGTTGTGCTCGATGGCTCTGCCAAATTCTCGTCCGACGTTTTTCTAAACTCTTCAGGAAAACTCTTCAGGATGATCTTTTTGCGCACTTGATTCGATTTCGATCTCGAAAATATTCTCTGACCAGGGATATCGAAAAAATGTACTGCCAAATAAAGGTAGCTCCTGAAAATGCGCTTTATAGTATCCAGACGAACCCATCAAAGTGTTTACTTTAAACATGGTCACATACGGTACATCTTGCGCATCCTTACTTTCTATTCGTGCTCTGCATCAATTAGCGAACGATGACGGATCAGCGCATTCGTTGGCAGTCTCGGTTTTGAAACAAGATTTTTTCGTCGGCGACTTGCTAACGGGTGCCAATACGCGCTAAGAAGCTCTCTTTCTTTGCAATGATCTTATTCAACTATTACATAAAAGGGGGTTTATTTTGCGAAAATGGGCTTCCAACGATTCAACCCTTATTTTTGATCTTCAGAATAACCGAGAAAATTCTGACATGGCACTTGATTTATCTGCCTTGATTAAAACACTCGGTATTCATTGGAATTGCGTCGATAACTCTATTTTTTATGCTGTCAATCCACCTGATCCTGAAAAACGATTTTCTAAGCGGTCTATTTTGTCGGAGGTACCGAAGCTTTTCGATCCTCTGGGTCTGCTTGAACCAGTTATTGTTCAAGCCCATGACTCAGCTTCTATGGAAAGCGCACGTTACCTGGGACGAGGGGGTACCGTCCGATATTTACACTTTTTGGATCGAATACATGTCGCAACTCGCGTACCTACATGAGGCCCGTTTTAATCGATTCGTATTGGTTTCTTAATTTTCTGGTATTCAATTGCACGGATTTTGCGATGCAAGCCAGAAGTCCTATGGGGCATGCATCTACTTACTATGCTCTGATAAAACTGTGCAGTATCGCGCAAATCTGCTATGGTGAAAATCAAAAATAGCCCCCGTAAAAACGGTATCGTAAGTGCGTTTAGAACTTTGCGCGGCTTTTTTGTTCGGAAAATTACAAAACGTCGTAATTCAAGTCCTTTGACTCATAGACCTCTCTTGATTGGTGAGCCCTTGACGAGCTTTTCTAAGGAAAATCTGACTTAAATTGCCGTCAAACGATAATCCGCATGGCAAGACGTGCAGATGCTAAGACAACATTTTTGGATTCGGTGGCATAAGGAGTATTTAAATGAGCTCACTACTCGCAGTATAGAAAATTTCTTGTAGTTCCTATTCATAAACATAGACCATGCTATGACCATCCGTTTCTTGATCGTCATGAAGAAAGACAATGCACCACCCTTACACTGGAAGCTAGGTCGCATTATGCTTTCCACCCCTGGAAAGGATGGGGTTGTAAGAGTTGTCTCAGTGAAAACTGAGACAGGCATTTATAAAAGAAATGTAAAAAGTTTAAGTCCTCTTGCCATTGAAGAGTCCGTATGCCACGATTGATTTTAAATTATACCATTTTATAACTCTTTGTAATGTTTTATACTATATGTGCATATATAGTTGCACAAATTATCTTTTTGTATTTATTTCCAGTTTCTTGTTTTAAACTCTAATCGTTCAAAAGGGGTCGATATTTTACGTCCAGCACGTAAGGATTTTACGTTTTTATTTTTTACTTTATAATGTTAGATTTATTTTTTATTTTGTACATTCTAAATCGTCCTTTTCAATTTTTTATACTTTTACCTGCAATTAATTTTTATCATATACTTTTATGCTAGAAATGTGCTTTGACCTAACTGTTGCAAATAGGATTAAATAATTAAAAATTAAGATTACATTTGTAAGAATAGGTATCTACAAATATGTACAATTCAGTTTTTTCCGGTTTCAAACTACGAAATTTCCACGAATAAAATCTGATCACATGCGACGCATTTGCAGATGTGTTTTGAAAGCGATAAGTGGAGTAACCATGTTATGAAAAACGAAGGACCACCAATGCGATAGTTTGTGGAATTATCAATTTCAAAGGCGTTAACCGAAAACAAACGTATAAACGCAATCACTTAACAGTGTAAGTTAGGGATTCAAAACATAATTGTGAAAGGTACCAGGATAAGGATAAAAGTATTATTGGAAATCAATTGGATTTAAAATGGTTTAATAATTAAAAAAGGAGGTCAAGACTCTGGCCTTAAAATGACTGTTGCGCATCTGGCCTCCCTGCATATAAAAAAATTCATTTGTTGGCGGTCAAATTTTACGTGCTCAGTATTACTGAGGCCGTGATTTACCTGAGGACCTGGAAAAGGTAACCCTCA
>JAAAKG020192152.1:0-24517 GCA_010014905.2 Druon quercuslanigerum
GAGCATCAGACCGGAAATCTGAAGGTCCTGGGTTCAGATCCCAGCGGAGATAGAGACATTTTTTCACAATCTTAAAAATTATCTATATTTTAACAATATTGATATAGACCAGTAGACAAACAAAATGAACATCTAATCTTAATAATTTAATCCTTTTTATTTAAAAACTTTATCATTCACATCTAAACAATTTTGTTATAAATTTAATAATTTAGTTAAAAATCAAAGTGTAAAGAACTTTTTAAAAAAATACTCAAATGACTCATTAAAGTGAATCTAATAAGCATGCAAATCACGTGCGAGTGAAGAAAAAGTGCTAAGTAGCATCCCGAGTGAAATGAACTCCTAGCTAGCCACATGTTATGTTTTCTTCAGAACAGATTCTATTTTCTGCATAAACCAGATTACGTTTAGAAAATAGCTGTACTTGTACTTCGGGTGTGTCCAATTTTCGCGAAAATAGGCCGTAAAGATTATCATATACCCCGAAGAAAACTGACCATTCTGCAGAGAGTATAGTACCGCATTATAGCGACTGTTTATCATACGTAAGAGAGGAATGGCTCTTTCGAATTAACTGCAGTTTTAGTTTCTAAAGTCGCTTTTACTACGCTTTTACTTAGTGTAATAAACTCGTTTTTTATTTTTGAATATTTTAATAATGAAAATTGTAAAAAATATCTAGAGTATTGGTGTTATTTTGTTGTCTAGGGTAATAAATAGATTTCTGATGTTAAATTTTGTCGATTGCTGACCCAATAATTGTTGGAGAATCGAGAAAAAATTTATCTTGGTCCGGACTTGAACCCGCAACGCCGCTAATCGAGTGGGGCGTTAATCAATAGCGCGAGCGGGACCACACTAGACCGAGAAACAATAAGTTAACGCTCCGATGAATAATGACATTCCCGGTTCAAATCCGGGCAGAGATAAATTTTTTTTGGTTTCTCCAAAGATTATTGGATCAACAATTAACAAAATTAAAAAAAATTAAATCTAGTTGGTAATTTTAATTGAAATTCTTGAAAAGTGTGAAGTTGATTCATTTTGCAATCATTTATATAAATAAAACTTGGTTTGAATAAATTAATCCGGCATCCTTTGACATAAAAATCAGTCATTTGAACTGACAAAACAGTATAATTAAAAGTCTTTATGAAATTCCTACATTTTAATAAATTATTAAAATTAACCATAACTGAGTGTTAAAAATATTGAAAGTTATTGGTTATATCATTCATAATTACTGATTTAATCAATGACAGTTACAAAATAATAATTAAATAATAATAATTCAAAATTTTTTATTCGTTCAGTGGAAATTACTGATTAGATCAATAGATCAATTAGTTTTTACTGGCTTTAATAAAAAAAATTTTTATTAAAATATCGACTTTTACATTTTTCGTTGAGAATTTATTTTTTTAAATTGAAAATTAATATAAAGGGTTAAAAGTTGAACTAATTTGTTTAAAATTTAATTTTTTATTTATTTATTTTATTTATTTTTATCATTTTAGTTAAAAATTAGTTTTTCTTGGATTCAAAATTAATTTATTTATAACAAAAAATGTAACTATTTCATTTTTTGTTAAAAATTCATCTTTTTTAGTTTAAAAAAACGTCTTTTGTTAAAAATTTGTCTTTTTGGTAGCAAAATGATCTTCTTAGTTAAAAACTAATCTTTTGTATAAAAAATGTATGATTTGGTTCAAAATTTGATTAATTTATTAAAAATTCCTTTTTTATGAAAAATTAATTTCTAAAATTAAAATTTGAACTATTTTATCCTTGTGTAAAAATGGAATTTTTAATTTTTTTAAATCAAAATATTTTTGGTTGAATCAATTTTTTCGCTCAAAATTCACCATTTTTTGTTAAAAATTCATAGTTTGAGTTGAAAACTCATCTCATTGGTTAAAAAGTAAAATTTTTTTCAATTTATTGTTTTTTTTAATGAAAATTAATATTTTTATATGAAAAATTGACTATGCCAGGTTAGATTGAAAATAGATTTTTTTAGTTGAGGATTCAATTTCTTGGTTGAATTTTCACGTATATCGTTAAAAATGAAAAATCATCTTTATTGGTAATAGAAAATAATTTTTTTAGATACAATATCGCTATAAATCTTTTTCTTAAGAGTTCATATTTTTTATTCACCATTTTAGAAAATTTATCTTTTTTGGTTTAAATTTAACTATTTTTGGAAATAAGTTTCATTTTTTATTCATAATTCATTTTTTAATTAAAATTTTAACTTTTCCACTGTTGGTTCAAAATCTACCTTTTTTACATCTAATTTTGAAAATTCATCTCTTTTTTTCATAATATAATTATTTTCTTAGAAATGAGTTTTTTTTGTTTGAGCATTAATTTTTTCAACCAAGAATGTAACTGCTCCATTTTTGGTTCAAAATTATATTTATAATAAAAAAAAAT
Source organism: Druon quercuslanigerum (assembly GCA_010014905.2). Classification (NCBI taxonomy): domain Eukaryota; kingdom Metazoa; phylum Arthropoda; class Insecta; order Hymenoptera; family Cynipidae; genus Druon; species Druon quercuslanigerum. Next base: position 2,443 of record JAAAKG020192152.1, read on the forward strand.
TTTTTCTAGTTGAAAATTCAACTATTTGGTCAAAAATTGATGTATTTTATTTAAAATTTGACATTTTATTAAACAAAGCAATATTTTATAGCAAAAAATAAACTATTTAGTTGAAGTTTAACAGTTTAGTAAAAAATTTAACTATTTAATTAAATTGTAAATTTATACATTTTTCGTTAAGAAATCTTCTTTTGTATTTTAAAATTCAATTACCTGGTTAAAAATTGCAGAGCTTTTTTAAAACTTTTTTTTGCTAAGGATTCTTCATTTGAGTTTAAAATTCGTCTCCTAAGCTCAAAGTTGATACAGTTTATTTAAAAATTTATTTTGTTGTGGAAAATCCGTGTTTTTTTGTTAATGTTAGTTAAAAAATAATATCTTTTGTTCAAAACTTAATAATATCTTTTAAATTTGTTTTTCTTCATGAAAATTAATTTGGTCATCTCAAAATGTTTGTACTCTTTTAGGTTGCAAGTTCAATACATTGAATAATTTTAAATAATTTAAATAATTTTCCTGAGCCCCATTGGCAACAAATTTAGTGAAAAACAATATTGAGATGGCGGATGAATCTTTTCTTAAGGATATGCATTCGGTTCAATTGAATTCCTCTTTGGAAGGGTACTTCCTTCAGGGAGAAGAGGTAATTGAAATGACTGTGCTACGATGTTTTTGCTATTGCTTAAAACATTATCGACATGGCCTATAATAATAGGTTACTGCATCCCTAGTAATTGTATAGTCATTTCGGCCGAACGGATTCGATTCTTCGAGGCTTGTTTCAGAATAGAGAACGTAGAATAATGCAGCACAGAAAATACTATGCACATTTCTTCCTCTCTTTAGTTTTTGTTATTACATCCCGTGAAAAATGTGTCTCCCGTTCACAATATTACGATTGCTGATGCAACATTTTTATGCTTAAGGAATCAAGAAGCTTTTGAAATGAATCTTATGTAGCAACGGTATCGCTAATAGAAATACTTAGGGTCCTTCCTAAAATAGAATTTCAAGTGGGATTGGAATTTTCTCTACATATAAAGGATTAGTCACTGAATACGGAATCATGAGGAAACTTCTTGGATCCTGAGAATCGTACTGTTTTATCATAAATTCCACGCAGTTTCTTTACGCAAATTGTGATACTAGTTGCCTTGGAATCTGAAGAGTGCGAAAGTTATGTGCGTTGTATGAGGAAGATGAATATTTAGATACCGTTAGTCATTGTCGACGATTCGCAATCATCGAAATTATCATTCAAGTTCACAGAAAGTGGTATATGATAAGTTCTAAGACTTCACTAACCAACTTCTTCATTATTCTTATTCCTCTATGGCATCACATATTATTCTATCAGAGTTATTAAAAAGAAATTATCCGGAATTAAGTAGAGTGTGATAGACTTCCTGGATCTCAGAGATGTGTAAACGTAAATGCAAGGAAAATGATAATACTCACATAGAAAGTTTCATTATACTGCTTTAGGAAAGGTAGTTCACAGTGGGCAACTCCTTTAGGAGAAAAAGAAATTACGGTTCAAAAAAAGGTAGCAAAACGTGTAAAGGAAGACGAAATGGAAATTGTAAATTGAAAATTGTAAAATGGCGATTAAACTGAAACTTATGGGTGTAATTTAAATGAACCAATCTGTAACCAAACAATGGAGAATTTAGTGAAGAAAATTTTCTCACGCTTTGGAGTGTAAACAGAATGTTCTATGTTACGTGAAGTGAATGCTCTAACTGGGGTTATTTCTAATTATGTCACCCATTGTTTTGTCGCGAGCTTTTTTCAGTGGATTTTGCATTAGACATTAGACATAAATGCTTCGGTTGCTCAAGTCCACGAGGCAAAACAATTTGCTCAAATTAGCTAAGTGTTGTCTTCCTCTTATCCTCGAACTGGATCCTCCTCGAAGTGCATTCTTCAAATAAGAATAACTACTCAGAACTTTTTTAAATGTAGATATAAGGATAAAAGAAATAGCTAATAATATCATAATTCTCAAAACAAAGCAATAAAGCTTTTTGACCTACAGAACTGATAAAATCTACAACCCTCTACATATTGCGATCTTATCCTCGTATTGTGCTACATGGAGAGAAATGAATGTCGCAGCGGAAACCGCGGTATATATGAATACGAAACTCGGGTAGAAATCTTTTAAGCTCCCACGCAGGGTGCAATCCACAAGACGCCCATGTCTACTGTAACATCTATGATGTAGCTAATTATCATACATGTGGAATTGTAGATGATGCAATGACAAAATGAGAATCGGAGGCGCGTTTCGTGGGAAGACAGATGCTAATTGTAAATCTTGAAAGATGAAAACACCCGGTATAACGAACGAAAGTAGCTCATCATCTAGTCTTCCGTTAGACATGTTTATGCAACCCTATTGTCTTCGCCTCTTAGCTCTTGCGTATAAATAGAGCAAATTGCGTGAGAGTACAATCACTTGTTTTGACACTTCATCGGCGTAAAAATGTTCTATGAATCTTTACCGGATCTCGTAGAAAGGTTAGACAAGTCATTGCTAATGTTGGACATGGTCATGTTATTTAAAAATAGAACGATCGATGTCCATGACTTAGAAGATGAAGAACAGTGACTTAAGACGAGAGCTATTCGTGTGGAAAGAAGATCCGTTAGGTGTAATCCGGTAAGAATGTTGGACTTTGGCCACCCGCCACAGGAATTACAATTACAGGTAATTGCTTTTACCAAGTCAGCCATAGGGAATCCCCTCTTTTGCCTCAGGGTGAACTACGTTTCTGCGATAACGGTTTTCGTGACAGATTGGCTTTGTTACTTTCTTATTCTTTTCCTTGCGTACAAGCAGCATGCGATATGTGCAAAATTGCACAAATACGCACATCGACCATGTTCCGAGACTTTAACGAGGAAACCGGTAAAACGCGTAACAAGATTGCATCGAATACCAGAAATAAGACCAGCTTTTCGTAGTACTTGGGCGACCAAGTTCAGGAATCACGACAATTTTCGTATCAACAAGATATATCTGTGATAACCTTTGTCAAAGCGATTGCCTTCCAACTATCACTGGGAAAGAGAGAAACGAATAATTTTAAATCTGATTTGGTAACTCATGGTGCATGAAGATAACTAATTTTTGTGAGAATTTTTTAATTTTCTATAGAACTAAGATCTTTCGACCGATAAATGCAGTCAGTGGAAACACTTCTTCCCATATTAACTGTTGGAAAAGTGCAATTCATTAGCGTACTTAGAATATGCAAAGAAGTGAAATTTGGTTTGCAAGTCCATCTACTTGAGTCGAATTCAAATTCAGAACGTTGGACTTAACAACGTTGATGTAAGACTGCAATCTACGTTCTTATAAAAAATTACGATAATACAGCAATTTCTCACGTGTTGTTACGCCCTATGTTTCATAAGCTATTATTTTGTAACTTAGAATTAGGATCCAGAATCAACTTTCTCCGAACGAATGTTAAATGACGACGCAATGCAAATTCAATGTTAAGATTAGCAGTCAGTCACGTGTGTCAATTACAGGAGTTGAAGTCAAAATAGAAATATATCTATAGATTATTTATTTTGCCATAGCTATCAGTAATCTGTAAATCTGTGTGAAAGAAGGGAACACGAATTCTTTTTTTGAAGTCTGATCTCTGGAGGTTTCGTGTATTGGCTGCTGGCTGTAGGTCAGTAATAGAAAGTACTATTTGGATATCTTGTCTCCGTACGAAACGGTGCGTGTAAAAAGTGAACAATAACTCCTTAGGCACTACGGGACCTAGTCTTGTGTATCGAGGCGAAACTGTATTTGGTTTTTTGACACACTCTCCATCTTCATTTATTGAAGTTTTCTTTTATTCTCTTAATTTCTGTTATCAATGGGTTAATATCATATTATTAATATATAATATTACTCAGATTATCTGTACCAGATCTTGATGTCTGAGAAAGACAGCATCCACTATCCAATTATCAGGATCGGTTGTAAACCATTAGCTAGTAGGCAATTTGTATCATTAGTGGTTGCTCGTGCGGTCAGTGCAAATTTGGATTACTTTGTAAGGCGCGCCATGCGGTGTTTGATTGAGTCGCAATATAATAATCCCGCAAAAGTTATGATTCAGATAGATAGTAGGTCAGCTGACGTTGATATAACTTGAGTAGCATCCTTGAGGAATCATAATCCTTTAGTGTGATGCATTGAGTAACGGTTCTCTCATAGGATACGTGTTTGCCATGTTGTAATTACTGCAGTAACCGTAAAATGCATCGGAAGAGTGGTCAAGACCGTTTTAATCGAAGCGTTGGCTTTATTAATGATCCAGCCACTTGGTATGCATAGATTGAAAATTTAAATAAAATTTTTAGCTAAGAACAAAGTATACTCAAGGCAAAAGTGTAAATGTTTGATTCTACAATCATGATGATCTTATGGCTTCATAGATTATACTTGATACTTTAAACTTCATACAAGTGCTACTCGTTTCCGTTAAGTACCGAAAAGGTAGTCATGTTTTGAACCCATGATCGTATCAAGTTTCGTCTATTAACAATATGCTCCTTGCTGAGTGAGGGAGATGACCTGTAAGTGCGCTATGCAAACTGATAACGTCTGGTCTTACAATGGTAAGCCTGTAGCCACTTTAAAGATATCCGACTGCTTTGTGTAGTTGATCAACGAATCACGATAGACAGTACCGTTCGGCATTGTAAAGTCATTTCCGGCACCTTAAAAGGACTTTGGTGGACACTTCCGCTCGAAGGAGGCCCATTCAATGACATCGGAAGATCTAAAGACGAACCTTAAGTTTGCAGTAATAGGCTCCTAACATCGGTTTCATTCCGTTACATAAATCAATAGCCAATTCCAGAAAGATAGAACAATTTACGATAGATAGAGGTTTTATCAGATTTGAAGGATCTTATCGACATTGAATGGTTCTAAAGTAGTTATTGTTTATTGCGCTACATGGTCCGACTGCACTCGTTTCGAGATAAAGATTTAAGGACTCAGTACGAATCTCAAGGCCATCGGCTATCTTTTATTTGTATGAACATAAAATTTATCGCGCATTCAGCATCCATCCAGAAAGATTTTTGCAATTTTATGTGACTTTTTCCCGTCGTTTTTGTATCGAATTGAGAAGGATAAAGGAGAACCGCTTTTGAGGGATAAAATGTGAAACGAAGACTGTTCAACGAGAGTCCAAGTAGGCCTTGAGAACGCAGGGCGTTGGACAGGTAAATATATCCTTGCCGCTCCATCGGTATGGTATGCATACATTAGGTGCGCCTTATTATACTCTGTTCGCCGAGAGAATAAGGCCCAAACTTTGTGCTTGCGGAGTCGTACTTTCTTGGTGGAGGAGTGTCATTTCCCTTTTTTTACATATATTTTCATCATTCTCCTTGGCCCTAGTTTCACATTTATTACTTTCCTTGGCGCTCATCCTTAAAATTGGTCGAAGGATTGTTACCGGATGTTAGTCATAAAAGAAAAGGACTTCACTGCTTCAAGGTCTCGAGACACAGGAGACAATGGCAGACGGTAGAAATACGAATTATGTCATTATATTTTAATAATAATATTATTATTATAGTCGAAAGTAAACCAGTCTTTGTACATTAGTCGCCGAGATACTATTTATCAAGGACTTGAAAGTAATATTAACGGCATTGAAAAAAATAGACGGTGATGATTATTTGAAAGATTGAAATTGTTTAAATTTCCTTATTTTTACTCACTTCTGGAGAAAATACGCCTGGCGCAGTATGCTTATCCAACCAGAGAACCGTAGACAAACAGAAAATTAGTAGAAAAAAAGTAAGCTGACTGCCGACCACTGTTGTTAATCAATGTTCAAAAGGGTTTTCAGGAATTTGAAGGAGTAAGTTAATATTTGTTGGAACATGTCATCAAATCCCGTTTTCTTGGAACAAGTTTACAACAGGCTGTGCAAAGGGAAGCAAAATTGGTCGGTCATTTGGGCCTTCTCTCGCCGAACCGAGTATAAATAAGTGTGTGTCCAATTTTAAGTTTTTATGGTCTCTACCCAAACAAAAAACGAAAAAAATTCAGAAAGTTCTTGAAATATTGTAAAATTTATATGACTTCTTGTCTAGGAAACTGTATCAGTAGTTCGTTGCACTTTGCCATTGAAAACATAACACTATTTTAAGATGGATTCACTTTTTATTTGATGCAAATTGTAGCTAACGGATTTGTCCACCTACGAATGGGTTATCGTTTTGTTTCGACCCAACGGAATTTGCAAGTTACCCGTTCGATGACTCAGACAGAAAAATTTGAGTTTACAGTAATATTGTAGAATTTAGTTAAGTGAGACCATAAGAAACTATGTCAGTGTAGTTAAGAGAACTTTGTAGATACTTAATGCCATATAAGTTAAGATAGTGTCTTTACATTTTGCCATACATTTTATATTGGAAACATGACACCTTTCTAAAAGGACGTCACTCTTTACTGAATGCAATAAAAAAATTCGTTTTCTCTTTAGTTTTCTGACATGGCAACTTGTAACTAACGGACTTGTCCAAGTAGGAATAGGTTTTCGTTTTGTTTCGACCCAACGCACTTTGCAAGTTAACCGTTCAATGACTAAGCAAAACTCGTTTTCCTTAGTAGATTACAAGGCATTTTCAAATCTTCGTCTACTGAAGATTTGTTTTTCTCGTGAACTATAACCGCCTTAATTATAAACATCAGTCTTCTGAAGAATTTAACGGTGATTTTATCGTTGAGAATGTATGTTGACTAATTTGCACAGAAACCCGATACTAAAAGGTTTATCAAGAATATGGGAAAATCAAGAGAAATTACAAATCCTAATTTTAAATTTCTCATCACTAAATGCAGCTGCATTTCTCATTTATAATAGGTTTGGTTTAATTAATGTATATGCATAAAATAAAGATTTCTGTCGTCAATGATCTGTTGCTTCTAATTAAATACCGTTAATGTGGAATCGATAGGAAACCGGTCGAACATCATGATGCATCAGGACAGTTGATTTCAATTCTGATTATGAGGTTCAAATTCTTCTCAGGTTCCGTATAATGTAGTCCCTACTTTTTATCCAGCCTGTTCTTTTCATCCTCTCTGTTGTTGGAACTGGAAAGTTTTCAGTGAAGAAGTGGCTTTGTAAGTTCCCTACGTCTAAAGAACTCGGCTCTATCTTTATACCCTCAAATGCTTTCAGCCGACAATCCACCTTCTTCCTCCCCTGAGCCTTTCAATCTAACATTCCGTCGCAGCAGGTTGAAGCCTCGCCCATTATTTTCGACAAAATGATGTCTGCTTGGTTCAAAGCATCAAGGGGCTTGTGGCATTATCCGATTACTCTCGGGTTTGGAATCATAATCGAGTTAATTCAAGATCTTTCCTGAGATACGTTGTAAATAATGCATTAAATTATATTTCCTTCTGAGAGTTTTGCGCTGAGCTGAACTGTATCTTGGCCCGAATAAATATTGTTCTTAGAGCATCTTGCAAGTACCGGGTAAACATATAAACATGTTTCACAGATTAGTAAGCGCTGATAATTACAGGCTTTGTTTAACCGTAACTGTTTACCAGTGATTGATCAGACATTCTCTCATACCAACACACTTGATAAAGTCCTAGTATATGCAATAATTAATGAAAACAACCGTTAGCACATTTATATTTGACTCATTACTTGGCGAAGGTAATTTTGATATTATTGCGGCTACAGAATCTAGGTCTCAAAACTTTTTTATTATTTGAACTTATTTCATTGGAAGTAGGTTTTTAGTTGAGAGGGTTTGTATGATAAAAATGCAGTTACTACACTTTTTAGCAGAGGTTCATTGATCTGTGGACGCAATAGCAATAATAATACTGGCTCAAGGAGCACGCATAAAACACAAGGAGAAAATTCATGCTCCTAAGTATGCGGGCGTGGCAGCGGTTGTTGCATTTGCGGTTTTAGCTTGCCGACTTTAAACACAACGACACGGAACGTAGTAGGCCTCACTATGAAGATGTAAAACCGAGGTCAAAGAAAAAGAGTGTAAAATACAGCTGCTGACCATTCATGGATGACTATAAGGCATTATACAATTGCAATGCACATGGTTTGTAACGGTCAAGCATTCCAGATGCGATGCCATTAAATTCATGCTACTTACAATAAAGCACTTTCGTGAATTTTTAAAAAGTGACTGGGACACTCAAGACATTCGGTGTAAAAGTTTACACAAAAAAGTTTCATTCAGGGTATGCATAAAGTTCCATTAAAGTACTGGGCATGCTACAAATAATGCTACAAATCCAAATAAAGACAAAAGCGGATTTTGTTGGTTTTGCGTATTGTCCTATTTTAGGAGGGAAAATATTACTTGTAATAAAAGTAGGAAAAATGGCACTTGTTCTGCACTTTTGTCCTAAAACATTTCGGCAAAAAACAAGACGTGTTTTAAACTTGACCGAATTCAGGAGTAAGTGACCAAGCGCTTTTAGTTTCAGTGTACCAAAATATTCCCAGGAAAATATTTAAAGTACAGTTAGGTTTGAAAAAATGGTTTTAATTAACGAATGTGAATTATGCATTCAGGTATTTTGTGTATTTCCCGCTCAGCTTATCACGCGCTTTGAATACCTGACGAAATCTGCGGTCGCGTCGCGGTGTTTAACGGCAAAATGTAACGGGATGTCTTCGTAAATTTCGATCCACTCTGACTGAGTCATCTACTAAACTAAAAGTATCACACAAAACGTGTATTTGCAGGGCAAGACTAATTGAAGAATACTACACTCGAAAGTGACTCTTTGTAGGCTAGACTTTTTTTTTAACAAAGTAGAAATCATCCTTCCTTGTACGCTAAAGCTCACACATTCAAAGAGTTTAAAATGACCCAATTTGTAACAGTGGATTGAAGGTGTTCACAATTTTTTTTTTTTTTTTTGTAAAATGAATGTTCAAAATTAAAAACTGTGAATTTATAAAAAAGGATTTTCAAATAAAAAGAGATTAACATACAACAAAAAATGTTGAATTTTCAAAACACAAAGATAATATTTTTAGAAGGAAGTTTAATTTTCAACAACAAATTTCAATTGTCATTAAGAAAGATATATTTTGTGTATGAATTTTGTATTAAAATACACATTTTTAGCCAGTTGGATTCAATGAAAAAAAAATTTGAATCCTCAACCAAATAAGTGGGCTTTTAATCAAGGCAGATAAATTTCAAATTAAATAGTTGAATTTTCATCTTTTGAAGATATTTTTAAAACAAAAAATAGAATTGTCGAAAATTTATTTAAAAACTGATTTCTAACAAAAAAAAAAGAATATCCAACCAATTGAATTCAAATAAAAAGAGTAATTTTTCACCCAATAATTGAATCCTCAAACAAAAATAAGAATTTTCAACAAGCAAGAATACCATTCTATTTTTAAAAAAACGAAGGTTCAACAAACCATACTAATTTTTTTTACCGAAAAGAGGAATATTTATTAAAATATTTCAAATGCCCGCCAAAAAAGTTATTTTCTTCCAAAACAGACGAATTTTCAAGAAAATTGTTAATATTTGAATACAAAGTTGAATTTTCAATACAAAAATTAATTTTTAACCTTATAGCTAAATTTTCTTCTGCATGCATTTTTAACCATAGAATCGAATTTTCAAACAAAAAAGATAAAAATTCAAACAAAAGCAGTTCAATTTTTAAGTCGAAAAGACAAATTTTTAAAGAATAAATAAAGAAAGATGGGTTTTAAACTAAGCAGTTAATTTAAAATATATATATTTTAGTTGAACATTATTTAAAAATAAAAATCCTAATCAGTTAAATTCAACCAAAAAAGACAAACTATTATCCCAATAGTTGAATCTTTAACCACGAAATTAAATTTACAGCAAAAAAATTAATTTTCTAACCAAAACGACAAATTTTCAACAAAATATATTAATCTTCTACCAAATAGTTCATTTTTTAACTTATAAAGATTAAATTCCATCCAAAAATAAAATAGTTCAATTTTAGTACCAAAGGATTCATTTTTATAAAAAAACACGAATTTTCAACAAAAAATTTAAATTTTTAACTAAAGAGATTGCATGTTAAAAACTTGTTTTAAGTAGTTCAACTTTCAAACAAGCAATTAAATTTTAAAGTATAAAAAGAAAAATATTTAACCAATTAGTTCAATTTTAAAAGAAAACGAATAACATTTCACCAAAAAGATGAATGTTTTACAAAAAAGATTAATTATTAATAAAATTGTTGAATTTTAAGGCAAAAAGAAAAATTATAAAAAGTTTAATTTTTAACTGAAATTATAAATCTTCAACAAAAAAAAAGAATTTTTCAAAAAGTTTTAAACTTTAAACCCAGTTGTGGATTTTTGTATTTTTTAACAAACTAAAAAAAAATTTTAATCCAACAGTTGCATTGTGTATCAAAACCAATAAATTTTCAAACAAGATTAATTTTATTTCAAAAAAGATTAATTTTCTAGAAAAGACGAATTTTGTTTTGAAATTTTAGAACCAAGAAGACGAATTTTTTAGTAAACAGTTGATTTCTTAACTCAAGAATATAATTTTTTAAACAAATAGTTGAATCTCTTACGCATATGACAATTTTTTATAAGCATGTAGATTAATTTTCGAACAAAAAAGACGGATTTTAAATCATAAAGATGAATTGTCCATTATAAATATGAATTTTTGACAAAAAAGTTTATTGTTAACAAAACAGTTGAATTTTTAATAAAATAGTTGAACCTTTAACCCGAAAATAATATTTTAAAACAAACAAGTGCATTTTCAACCAAACAGTTAAATTTTACACCCAAAAAGATGAATTTTTAAACAAAAAAATACATGAGTTTTCAGCAAAACAGTTTAATTTAAGTCTTCAGAAAACAGTATGAATTTTCAACACAATTTTTTAAAAGTTTTTCACCAAAGAGTCGAACATGTTACTAGTGACCTGGGATGGATAGTGGCGTTCCAGGTTCAAATCCGGACTGGGGCACATTTTTTTATCCAAATATTAGACAAGTTATCGACAATATTTAATATTCTAGCATCAAAAATGAATTTTTAATCTAAAAATCAGTTTAGAATTTTCATTCTGGGTCACTATAAGATAGAGTGTACATTCTAAAATCTAAGCACGAGGAAGGTTCGCTGCCTCGTGGCTCTAGGATCGGGACGATATTCTTGCAAACATTTCTTTTCGCCTCTCACTATGTGCTATATATGTATAGTTTAATGTCAATTCGATGTCTTAACCGCTGACCGATTTAAGAAGGTTTAATTTTAAAACACACCCAAAAGTCGTAGGATGTGTTATTATAATTTATAATTGCTTAAAAGCTAGTCTAAAGTGCAAATTTTTTATTCATGAGTGACCTAGATTCCAAAGTGATTCAGAGCTGATTTTTAAGTTTGAGATCACGATAGAATAAAACCAGTTTATTAAAAAAATGTACTATTTGGTTGAAGATTTAATTATTTTGTTGAAAATGTAACTATTTTGTTTAAAAAAATTCAAACTTGGTTGAAATATGAAATAAAACTTTTTTTTTTTAAATTATTGTTTTTTTAGTTAAGGATTCATCTCTTTAGGAGAAAATTGAACTATTTTGTTGGAAATCTTCTTAAAATAAACTTATTAGTTGAAAATTGTATTCCCGGGTTGAATATTGAACTATTTTTTTAAAAATTAATTTTTTTTTAAGATTCATAAAAGTTGAAAATGTATCCTTTTCGTTGACAATTTTAAGATTTTTCTAACCGTTTTTTAAGAGTTAATTTTCATTGCAAAAAATAAATTTTTTCCATTTTTTGTGAAGAGTTGAAATTTTGTTTTGAAAATTGATTATTTCTTGTTAAAAATTCATATCTTTTATTAAGAATTCGTCTTTTTAGTAGAAAATTAATCTGTTTGGTTCAAAATGCATCCTTTTTGTTTAAAAATGCCTTTTCTTGATTAAAAAATTAATCAGGTAGGTTTGAGAATTCAACTAATTTGTTAAAAAATTTTTTTTTGGTGGAATTAATTGGTTTTGTATTAAAAATAAAATATTTTTTTGTCGAAATATGAATAATTAAAGGTTTCATTCAGAATTATTTTCTTTTGTAGAAAATTCAATTAATTAGTTATTATTATTTTTTTAAAGATTAATCAGTATAGTTGAAGTTTCAAAAATTTGGTGGAAAACTAATATATTAGTTGAAAATTCATATTTTTGCTTAAAAATTAAACTATTTTAGTAGAAAATTAAATTTTTTGGTTAAAAATTAGACTATTTACTAAAAAATTATATCTATTCTGTAGGAAATTCCTTTTTTTTGTTATTGTTAAAAATTAAGTTTTTGATCTAAAAATTAAGCTGTTCCATTTTTAGGTGAAATTTATTCTTACCTTTTCTTAAAAATGCTTTTTTTTTAAGAATAATAAATTTAGTTGAAAATTCATCACTTTGGTTAAGCATTAAAATATTTGGTTAAAAATGAGTGTTTTTTGTTGTTAAGAATTAATTTTCTTAACTGAAAATTTAAATATTCCATTTTTGGTTGAAAATCCTTTCTTCTTAAAAATGCATGTCATTTGTTAAGAATTCATCTTATTAGTAGAAAATTAATCTTCTTGGTTCAAAATGCATCTTTTTTGTTTAAAAATGCCATCGCAACGGTTTTGGATTTAAAATAAAATATTTTTTTTTGTTAAAATATGAACAATTAAAGGTTTTATTAAAAATTAATTTCTTTTTTAGAAAAGCCAATTAATTAGTTATTATTTATTTGAAAATTCATCAGTATAGTTAAAAATTCAACAGTTTAGTGGAAAATTTATATATTGGTTAAAAATTTATATTTTTGCTTGAAAATTAAACTATTTTAGGGAAAAATTAAATTTCTTGGTTAAAAATTAGAATATTTCTTTAAAAAGTATATCATCTTCTGTTGGAAATTCTTTTTTTATTGTTAAAAAGTAATTTTGTGATCTAAAAATTTAGCTGTTCCATTTTTAGGTGATACTTATTCTTACCTTTTCTTAAAAATAATTTTTTTGTTAAGATTAATAAAATTAGTTAAAAATTCATCACTTTGGTTAAATATTAAAATATTTGGCTAAAAATAAGTGCTTTTTGTTGTTAAGAATTAATTTTTTTAACTGAAAATTCAACTATTCCATTTTTTGTTGAAAATCGATCGTTTTTTATTTAAAATTCAATCAATAAATTTTTTATCAAGAGTTTATCTGTTTTAGTTGAAATTTTAAAAACCTGGTTGAAAGTTGTTTTAGGCTTGAAGATTTTTTTATTTTATTCAAAACTATTTTTATTTTTGGGTTAAAATTTAATTGTGCAAATGAACATCAAACAGAATAAAAGTTCAGCTTAGTTAAAAATGTAGAATGTTTGTTAACAATACTTTTTTGTTGTCGAAAATTCATCATTTTATTTAAAAATTTAATTAATTTGTTAATATTTTAAATTTTTTGATAAAAGTCATCTTGTTAGTGAAAAATGTAACTGTTTTGTTAATAATGTTTTTATGTAGACAATTTATACTTTCGGAATTATAATTTAACTTTTTGGTTGAAGTTTAATATTTTTAATTCGAAAATTCAACAATTTGGTGGAAAATTAATATATTAGTTGAAAATTCATATTTTTGCTTAAAAATTAAAATATTTAAGTAGAAAATAAATCTTTTTGGTTAAAAATGAAACTATTTATTTAAAAATTATATCTATTCTGCATAAAATTCCTTTTTTTGTTATTGTTAAAAAGTATTTTTTTAATCTAAAAATTTAGATGTTCCATTTTTAGGTGAAGTTTATTCTTAATTTTTATTATAAAAATTCATTTTTTTTAAGATTAATAAATTCAGTTAAAAATTCTTTAATTTGGTAAAACATTAAAATATTTTCTTAAAAATGAGTGTTTTTTGTTGTTGAGAATTAATTTTCTTAACTAAAAATTTAACTATACCATTGTTTGTGTTTCAAATCGATCTTTTTTATTTAAAATTCAATTATTAAATTTTTTATTGAGAGTTTATCTGCCTTTGTTAAAAATTCAAAAACCTGGTTCAAAGGTGTTTTTTTGCTTGAAGATTTATTTATTTTGTTCAAAACTCTTTTTATTTTTGGGTAAAAAATTAGTTTTGCAAATGAAAATTAAAACGAATAAAAATTCAGCTTAGTTACAAATTCAGATTCTTTGTCAAAAATACTTTTTTGTTGTCGAAAATTTATGATTTTATTTAAAAATTTAATTAATTTGTTACAAGTTAAAATATTATGATAAAAAGTCATTTTTTCGATAAAAAATGTAAGGGTTTTGTTGAAAATGTTTTTATGTAGAAAATTCATCCTTTTGAAATTATAATTTAACTTTTTGGTTGAAGTTTAATATTTTTCTGTTTGGTTAAAAGGTTAATTAATTGGTTATAAATGCAACTGTCGGATTAATAATAAATCTACTACCTTTTTTGAAAATTTATCTTTTTGGATAGAAAATTCAACCGTTTTCTAAAAAAATACTTTTGTTCACTTGCAGATTCAACTATTTGGTTAAAAATGAAATTTATTCTGGTTGAAATTCACTCTCTTTGTTTGAAAACTTGACCTTTTGGTTAAAAATTGAAAATCCTAAAACCATGATTAATTTTTTAAATTCCAAAACTTTTAGACTCAGATACTTTATCCTATCTATTGTGATCATAAACAAGGAAAAGTTAATTCAAGGACTATGTTTAAGAGACCAAGATCATAAAATAAGGTAAGAGATAGCTATCATATTTCTGGTATCTTATGACCAAGGCATTTTCCTCCAGACTATGTAATTTTTTACTGAATAAATAATCTCATAAAGGGCTTATACTAAGAATGACGTATGTGAAGTGTGAAACAAATTGTGAATAAATATCACATTCTAAAACCCGCCTTTTAGTTTTTAACTTTGTAAATTTGCCCTTTTTGCACTTTAAGACTGTTGACCTTGAAATTCAATTCACTGCGGATTTGTGCTTGCACCTACGCAAAAGGAAGAACTTGATCCAATATTTTGTAACCTAAGATTTTTTATGTTTAGGTAATAGAATATCAAAACTTTATGTTCTGAAATTGAAGCAATAACTTCCGACCCAAAAAACCGGGATTCGTGGAATAACATTTCACAAGGTATAAAACTGATGACTGCAATGTCCCGTTTCTTGCCCTTATTGGCAAAAATGCCGGAATCGTCAGATTTTTACGAACGGTATCGTAAATCTGGCACTTATTCCTTTAACATCTTAAGAATTACGTAAACCTCTCTCGAGATTCGGAAGAGAAATCCTAGGAAGGAATGATTCCGTTTAATGTTGTCGCTCTGAAGATTGACCAGTAAACCTCAGACTGGCAGGTTGGAAAGCGAGAAAGTGTTTTCATTCTTTCATTATTATATTATCAAATAATTACAGTCCATTTGTGAAGCGACAGTTGATAATTTTCTGTAATTTAATAAGTTTGAGTCAATTAATTCAGTGAGGATTTCTGAATATTAAAAAGAAGAAAAGGTGGCAGCGGTGGGATGTAGGCAACTACTTCCGATTGTTGAACAAAAGGATGACAGCTTTAGAGTAGTTTAATTTTAGCTATAAAAGGGGAATTTTTTTTTAAATAAAAGGAAGAAATGGGGAATTAATTTTATTAAAAGAAAGTTTTTATATCATGTGGGTATCTCGTGATTATTTAATACCTTGCCTTCTGACTGTGTAGCACCTTTTCTCCAGCAAGTTTTCAAGTAATTTTTGTAATTTATCATTTTTTGTTTAGCTTGATTTACAAAACTTTTAAACAATTCAGCATAGTGTACAGATGAAATACATCAGTATTTAAAAAAAAAATTTAATTGAAGTTTTATCAGTAGATGGATCTTCATTTATTATTTTCATTCATTTTTCTCTAGTGTATTATTTTCAGTAAGAGCTCTGAGTAGCACAAAGTATTTTTTTTAAACTAAGACAGGAATTCGGTTGTAAATGTTACAATTTTGTTGGATATTTAACAATTTAGTTTACTTTTGTTTTATTTCAGAACTGAAAAATGCACTATGTTGTAAAAAAAAATTAGTCTCTTCGGATAAATTCAACTGTTGCTTATTTAAAATTAAAAATTTTGATGTCCAAATGGCAAGCATTATATTTTTTTATGGAAATTCATACTTTTCGGTTCAAAATTGAACTACTTGGTTCAAAGTTAAACTACCTTGTTCAAAAAAATTTTTTTCTTAAAGATTCATGAGTTTAGATAAAAATTCATCTCTGTGGTTAAAAATTCGCTTTTTATAGAAAATTAGTTTCCTTGGTTAAAATTTCATTGGTTTGTTAGAAAATTCTACCTTTTGGTTTAAAGTTAAAATACTCTGTAAATATTTAATTTCTTTGAACTGAAAATTTAACTTTCCATGTTTGGTTAAAAATTCAACCTCTTGGTTGAAAGCTGAATTACAGTGTTAGAATTTTTTTTTTAAAGACTTATAATTTTAGTTAAAAATTCATCTCTATAGGTGCGAGTTTATTAATTTTCTTTAAAATTCGTTGTTGTGCATTGAAAATAATTTTTTGTTTGTTAAAAATTCGTCTTTCCTCATAGAACATTAATTTACTTGTCAAAAATTTTCTTTTTCTTTTTTAATGTTTAATTACTTAGTTGAAAGCTTTATTAAAAAAAAATTTTTTGACCATTCATATTTTTAGTTAAAATTCATATCCATGATTGAAAATTTATTTTTTCGACTGAAAACGTAACTAGTTAATTTTTGGTAGAAAATTAATTTTTTTTTAGTTGAAGATTTTACTATCTAGTTGGAATTTCATTAATTCTGTTGAAGATTTGCCTTTGTTGGTAAAAAATAAAGCCTTGGTTAAAATTTCGCTTTTCTCGTGTAATTCAAATGTTTTCGATGTGAGATTAAAATCGTTTTTAGCCAAAATAGCAACTTTTGTTTATTTAAAATAAAAATATTTTGTGATTGAAATGTCAACTATTAATTTTTTTGAAAGAGAGGGGATGCACGTTTTTATTACAGATTTTACTGGTTTGTAGACACTTGAACTACTTCCTTTACAATTAATTTTTAATTTTCGAGGATTCATTATTCAATTCGAAAATTCAACTTCTTGGACGAAAATATATATATTTTTAAAAAAATTCATCTTTTTGGGTTCAAAATTTAAATATTTTGATAGTAAATTAAACTATTTAGTTAAAAATTAAGTTTTTCGTTAAAAATTTAACTTGACCTGAAAAAAATCTTCCTTGGTTAAAAAATCTACTACTTTGTTAAAAATTCACATCTATGTTTGAAAATTCTACTCTTTGATTAAAAATCCATCTACCTTATTGAAAATTCAATATTTTTACTTGAAATATAAGAAATTTGCAGCTTTTGAATTTAAATTGAAGATTAGTATCTACATTAATTTGATTTAAAAGAATTTTCTGCAAAATTTTATTTTCCCTTTTCAGGAAATATTTATAATTGTTTTCACAAAAAATAATTTCTTTCAAAACTTGTTGTTTTATAGTGTCTGAAATTTCTATTTTTAATTTTTCCAAATGTCAGATGCTAATTTTGTATAATTTAATAGGTAGGAGTAAATTAATTCAGTGAATGGCTTTCGGAATATTAAAAAGTAAAAAGGTGTCAGCGGTGGGATGCATACTTCTGATTGTTACAATCATCCTTCTGTTATTTGACATCAGGTTCAATATTTCATATTTATTTTATGAGAAAGTTTTGAAATGGACAAGTCTCGTATGCTTCTGAAGTTGCTTTTCCCACATGGATTTGTCATTGAATATAAGGGTGTTCTCTGGAGCGCATCAACCTTCAAGAAAAAGAAAAAGACCGAAATCAGAATAATTTTGTCGCTTTGAAGATTGATCAGTAAACCTCAGATTGTCAGGTTGGGAAGCACAGAAAAAAATAAAGTTTCAGTTTGAACACAGAAACGGCATCAGGTTGACTTGAAATAAAATTAAATCCCTAGTTTGTTTTTGTGAGTACGAAAGTATTTGCCTTTGTTTGATATTATTTTGAATAATAGTAGTCAGTTTGTGAAGAGGCAATTGATGATTATACTTTAAAAGATAGGTGTAAATTAATTCAATGAGGGGCTTTCTGAACATTAGGAAATAAAAAGGTGGCAGCGGTGGGAGGCGCACAACTGCTTCTGATTGTTGCAACCATTTTGTATTATTTGATGGTTTTGAGATGGACAACACTGGTAGGATTTGAATTTTTGTGCCCCACATGGATCTGTCATTGAACATAAGGGTGTTCTCTGGAGCGTATCAAGCCTCGAGAAAAGAGGAAGACCAAAATCAGAATTATTTTGTCGCTTAGAAGAATGATCAATAAGCCTCAGATTGTCAGGTTGGCAAACAGAAAAACATAGAGTTTCATTTTGAATACAGAAACAACATCAAAATCATTTAAACCAAAATTGAATCTCTAGTTGTTTCTATGGGCAAGAAAGGGTTTTCTGTATTTATTATTATTTCAAATATTACTAGTCAATTTGTAAAGCAGCAGCTGATGATTGTACTTTATAAGGTGGCAGCGGTAGGAGGTGCACAACTGCTTCTGATTTTTGCTATCATTTGGTTTCATTTTGAATACAGAAACACTATCAAAATCACTTGAACCAAAATTGAATTCCTAGTTCTTTTAGTGGGCAAGAAAGTGGTTTCTGTATTGATTATTATTTTGAATATTAGTAATCAATTTGTAAAGCAGCAGTTGATGATTGTCTGTACTTTAAAAGGTGGCAGCGGTGGGAGGCGCACAAATGCTTTTAATCGTTGCAATATTTTTTTTAATATTCCTTAGTTTTTAGATGGACAACTCTGGTAGGATTTAAAGTTTTTTGTCTCACATGGATCTGTCATTGAATATAAGGGTGCTCTCTGGAGCGCATCAAGCCTCAAGAAAAGAGAAAAACCCAAAAAAGAGAAAGACCAAAATCAGAATAATTTTGGCGCTTTGAAGATTGACCAATGAGCCTCAGATTGTCAGGTTGCCAAGAACAGAAAAGCATAAAGTTTCATTTTGAATACAGAAACAGCATCAAAATCACTTGAACCAAAATTGAATTCCTAGTTCTTTTAGTGGGCAAGAAAGTGGTTTCTGTATTGATTATTATTTTGAATATTAGTAATCAATTTGTAAAGCAGCAGTTGATGATTGTCTGTACTTTAAAAGGTGGCAGCGGTGGGAGGCGCACAACTGCTTCTGATTGTTGAAATCATTTTGTATTTTTTGATGATTTTGAGATGGAGGGTTTGAATTTGTTTTGACATGGATCTGTCACTGAATATAAGGGCATCAAAATCAGTTGAACCAAAATTGAATTCCTAGTTGTTTCTATGAGCAAGAAAGTGTTTGCTGTATTGATTATTATTTTGAATATAAGTAGTCAATTTGTAAAGCAGCATTTGATGATTGTCTGTACTTTAAAAGGTGGCAGCGGTGGGAGGCGCACAACTGCCTCTGATTTTTTTTATTTTTTTTTATGATTCGTTAGTTTTGAGATGGACAGCATTGGTCATTGCTAGGCTTCTGAAGTTGTTTGTCCCACATGGATCTGTCATTGGAGATAAGCGTGTTCTCTGGAGCGCATCAACCCTCGAGAAAAAGAGAAAGACAGCAACCAGAAGTAGATGAAATCGGATCGAGAATATCCGCGTATGCACCTACATTTGTCTATTCAACTTCACACCGAGCCCTACTCAACTGCCTACCACCTACCCACCGAAGCCTTCAGATACGCGATATAGCAGCTACGTTCCTTGACCGGTTGTATACGCCTCGCAAATATACTCCTTCGTGCAGGAGTTCGTTGCCTGCCATTTTTTTCTGCCTTGGTGCATATCAAAGCACTAATTAGAAGCTTCATGAAAGACTTTTGAGCGTAACTTTCTACTGGTTTCCAAACTTGAAAAAAAATTTTTAGACGTTCCCTTTGATACTTAAATTTAGAAATTACAAAAAATACCGTCTCTGAAAATATCCCCCATCAAAATGGGGAATTGATCGATTCAAATCTAGGCAACGCATTACACTTAAGTAGGTTAACAAAATTATTATCAGAAGAGTTTCAAAGTTTTTTTTTTAATTAAAGACTCTAGGTATAAAAAAAAATGTAAAAAAGATTTCGATTTTTTTAACTTTAAAGCTGTCGATTATAATTTATTTAAAACTTTTTCCTTGCATCTGTTATGTAAAAAAATCGATCGATTTCACGATTAGGATATTTTATTAAGGTCCCAATGCACTATTTTTAGGTCAGTAAGTTTCCTCTTTTTATTAGTTTTTCAAAAACAAGAGATGACTTAGTAGAACCTAATAAGAAAATCCAACTATTTTTGGTAAAGATCTAATTTTTTTGTTGAAAATATTACTGCTTTGTTAAAAGTAACTTTTTTCGTAAAAAAGCCAATATTTATTTAAAAGTTGAAAAAATGAATTAAAAATCCACTTTTTTCAGTTTATTTTTCATCTCCTTGATTGAAAATTTAACTATTTCGTTGAAAATTCTTTTTTACTTTGGCTAATAAATAATTTTTTTAATTGAAAATATGACTATTTCCTTTTTTCTTGAAAATGTAACTATTTAGTTGAAAAATATTTAGTTGTGGATTCAACTATTTTTCTTGAATTTTTTTTACGTTGAATTATACTGTTCTTTTAATTAAAATTAAAATATTTTGTTCGTGAAATATAAACTATTGCAACTATTGCATTCAGTATTGAAAATTCATCTCTTTGGTTAAAATTTTTGGTATTTTAATTTAAAATTTGTCTTTTTAGTATGAAAATGATCTTCTTGGCTAAAAATTATTTTTTGTTAAAAAATTGTATTATTTGTTCGAAAATTTAATTATTTTGTTGTAACTTAATTTTTTTATTGAAAATTTATTTTCTTAGTTAAAATTTCAACTATTCCATTTTAGGTTAAAATTTTTTTAAATTAAAAACATAAATATTTCTTTGAGGATTCAACTCTTTTATTGAAAATTTGTCTTTTTTGGAAAATTTAACTAGTTGCTTAAAGTTTGAATAACTTTGTTAGCAAAATTTTTTGTTTATTAAAGATTCATGATTTTAGTTGTAAATGTCCCAATTTAGTTGTAAACTAATTTTTTTTGTAGGGAATTTATATTTCTTTGGGGTTGAAAATTCAACTTTTTTGTAGAAACATTGTTTTTTTGGACTGAAAATTTAAGAATTTGTGGAAAATTAAAGAAGAATTTATTTAGAAATTTGAGTACTTTGCAGAAAAATTAAATCATTTTGTAGAAAAATATTCTTTTTGGCTAGAAAATTTAGCAAATTCGGTAAAAAATGACTTTTTTTAAAAGTTTAAATAAATTGTAGAAAAATTTAACTGGTTTATAGAAAATAAGTCTTTTAGCTACAAAATTCAAAAATTTGGGTAGAAAATTCAACTAATTTGTTAAAAATTCAACAACTTATTTTAAATGTTAATTATTTGGTTCCGTGTTATGGTTCTGAAGTGCAAAATAATATTTTTGGATGGAAAATTCAAGTATTTTGTATACAATTCGTCTTTTTAGCTTCGAAATTAAAATTTTTTATCAAAATTCATCCTTTTTTTTTGACAAATTCATTTTTTTTGTAGAAAATGGATTGTTAAGGAAAGTTCATCTTTTTAATTCAGATTTATCGGTTTAATTTGAAATTAATCTTCTAGCAGAAAATTCAATTATTTGATTGAAAGATGAACAAATTTGTTAAAAATTAATTTATGTTTAATTCATCTCTTTAATTAAAAATTTAATCAAAATCGGTATTTTAAACTGCAGTATTAAAAAGACTCTTTCATATTAAAAAGTGATCTTTTTAGTTGAAAATTGTACTATTTAGTTGAAAAATCGTCTTTTAACAGAAACTTCAGAAATTTGGTATAAAATTACATTTTTTTGTTAAAAATTTAACTATGTTGTAGAAAAATTCAACTGTTTTATAGAAAATTAGTTTTTTAG
>JAAAKG020192163.1:0-24517 GCA_010014905.2 Druon quercuslanigerum
GGGATACCGAATTTTTATGTCAAAAAATGCCGGATTAATGCATTTTTTCGTCAGATTTTGTTTTAAAAAAATCATAATATTTATCAACTAATCATAAATGTTGTTAATTTATTATGAAGATCCCAGTGAAAAAATCTGAAATCGAAAACAGAAGAATTTTTCCATTGAGAAATGCCTCAATAATTCATTTGTTCATTAAGTTTTTTTTTAATTATAAAATTTAACAAAAAATTATTAATTTTGCAGAAATTTTTATAAAGTTTCTAATTAAAAAAGGGGATATCGAATTTTTATGTCAAAAAATGTCGGAATAATACATTTTTTCGTCAGATTTGGTTTAAAAAATCATTAAATTTATAAAATAATTATAAATGTTGATAAAGTGTCATGAAGTTTGAAAGAATTTTACTGTCGATAAATGCACGAAAAATGAATTTTTTTATTAAAGATATTTAAAAAAAAAGTATAAAATTAATCAACAAATTATGAATTTTGCTAAAATGATCCTAAAGATCCGTATTAAAAAAGAAGTTTGCATAAAAAAAAATTTTTTATAGAAAATTTCCTGACAAATGCATTTGTTTATTAAATTTGTTGTAAAATTATGGAAAGTCGTAGAAAACATTTTTTCAGCAAATAATTATTTTTTATTATATAATATTGGAAGATGTTTAAATAATGTTACTCTATAAAAATTTGGCTATTTCAGCAATCAAGTGCTTCGATAGCGAAGGTTCGAATCCTCGTCGAGTGCGATTTTTTTAAACATTAAATCATGCGATTATATTTGTAAGTAATCTTTTGTGCGAATAATATATTTAATAATGATGAAAAACGAAAATTATTTAATAATTTCAAAAATAACTTCTCATCGTTATAGTATAAACTAAAATTTATGTATTTTAAGTATCGATAATCAGAGGGCGCTTTGTGTGTACAAACTAAAGTTTGTTTCCATTTTTTCAATGGACCCATAAAACGTCTTGTGTTTGGGATTGTCACTGCAGAGTTTTAATTTTCGAGTAATTCTTTTTTCAAAATTACTGGTCCATATATTTTAATATTTCCTTTAACTAGTTTAAAACTTGAAGTGAAAAAAAAAATTGAAATTTTTAGAAATACAATTTTGTGTTTAAAGTCAAATATAAAATAAAAAACACTTACATTTTTAAATAAAATTATTCTTTGATGCTTTTTTTTATCTTTTAAACCGATTAATTAGTTATTTGTTGATTACTAAATCAGAGTAACAGAAAGAAAAGTGCAAATGAAGAAAAAAATATATGTGAAACAAAAATTATTTGAATGATTCAATGAAAATAATTCATTTAATGCTTTTTATGTCATTGTTTGGTTAATTATTATTAGCTGATTAATTCGTTTACAATATTAAATTACATAAAGATTGAAGTTAAATCTTGTATAATTAAAAAAATAAATTTATTATTGACTTTGAGTTTATGTTATTTAATATGAGATATGATTTTCATAATCTAATTTGTTTTCAATTAGGTCACATAAATTAAATATTGGCATTAGTCTTACAGAATTAAATTCCATGACAATAATTCTCAAATTATTTATATATTCTTTACTGAATAATTAATTATTTAACCGATTCTGCTATAATTTATATATTGTCTAGTTAGGAGGCTATAAGTCATTAAAATTAAGAAAAGAAAAGTTCAAATTTAGAAATATGTAAAGTAAAAGTTATTTGAATGTTTCAATAAAAATGGTTTTTTAAAGCTTTAAATTATTTTAATTTTTAATGAAAATAATGGTTTATTGCTTTTTTAAAGATGATTAAATATTTATTAAATAATTCTGTGTGAAACTTAAATTTTCTGGTATTATTTCAAAATAAATTAAAAATATTCGGAATTCAAATCTCAAATTAAAAAAATATATAGAAAATTTAAAAAAATTTGATTTTTTCAATGCAAATAACTGCTCAAGGGTTCTTATCTTGTGAAATATTTAATTTATTTTTAGCAGGTTACTTTTGACCACAATATTAAATTACATAAAGTTGAAATGAGTAAAATGAGTATCTGAATTCATTTTTCAAAATTATGAGTAAATAAGTTTAATTTGAAAAAATTAATTTTAAAGGTTATTAATTAATTAAATATATAGAAATGCTGTTTCAAATTTGAAGAAAATGTGATGTCAAAATTATTAGAATGATTCAATTAATTTTTTTTTATTAAAACTTTTGATTTCTAGGATTAGTTAAAAATGTTTATAACAAATCAAATTTAAAAAAAAAGAAAGTTCAAATTTGAAAAAGGACATTATAGTTAAAAGCTTCTCATATTTTTCAAAAAAGGCTTAAAAAATTATTTAGATACTAAAAACACTGTTTTCCAATCCAATAAAAGGGGAAAAACACTGCAAAATTGGAATCACTTTTTTCAAGTTATCCGGAATATTTTAAAGTCGATTAAGGAATACTCTAAAATGTGGCTTACCTAGAAATACCTTTTCCACTGAATTAAATTTTCTAACCAATGCAGGTTCTTCCAAAAATGGAATAAAGCAAAAATTTATTTCCAAAAATGGGCTTTACCGTTTTAATTAAGATTTAAAATTTTATAAAAATAATATATAACAAATAATAAATAAAGTCAATACAGTTATAAAAAACTGCATGGTGTTGTTTTCCGTTCCATTTAAAATTAAAAAATCAGGAGCTTTTCTTGCAACATTTTAAATTATTAATATTCTCTACTTAACAATTTTTCTCTTTAAACATTCGCACTTTTTTCGGTAATTATACATTTTCCGAAATGTTTTGATTCGATAAATTTATATAATTGCCTTAACTATTTAAATTTATTTTCAATGTGCTTAATAAATGAAAAAAATGAGTTGAATTTTAATTTAACTTTTGAATTTTAATTAATTTCTGAATTTAGAATGTACCACATTCATTAGCAAGGACTTAATTTTTTTACAATTTTTATGCATATTGTTCGGAAATTTATTTAGCCATAAAAAATGAATTGTAAAATTAATTTTAAAATTTTAAAATTAAAAATTTTTTGCAAGGTTTTGGTGCTAATTATGATTTTTTTAGATTATTAAAATTAGAATTCTCTTCTTACGAATAAAATACATTTTAAAGATAATAAGATGTTTAAATAAATTGTTTAAACAATGTATCACTGTTGTTAGCAATTATCTCCTAGAACAGAGTTAAAAAAGTCGCGGTTTTTTCAAAAATGTCCCACTCTTTATGCAAATTAAAATTAAAGTAAGATAAAAGTTAATTAATGTTAAGATACATTACTGTTCAAACAATTTATAATTTTTTTAAATAATATTTCCTATAAATAATGCCAGAAATTACCGTAATTTCTTAAATTTGAAACTTTTTTCGCCACTTTTCAATTGCAGTAAGTTAATATTTATTTCAATTTAGCAAAAATAATTGTTTAAAAAAATTATTATTGTTTATAAATATCTTATTTTATAATAATTCTAGATAGTTGCGAGTTATCTCTAAAAATTTTGTACAGTTATTAATCAGAGTAAAGTAATAATTAATTATCGTGAACAAAAATAATTGTTCAAAGAATTTATTATTATTTTTAATAATATTTTTTCACGGAATGGTAAAAAGTAGTGGGGTTTTTTCTGGATTATTAACTATTTCTCGATTGTTAACTTAATTATCAAATTTAGAAAAAATAATCATTTTAACAATTTATTGTTGTTTATAAATATCCTAATTTATATTACTGCCAAATAATTGCGTTTTTTCTATGATTTAAAAATTTTGTTTGACTTTTCAATTACTGATCTAATAATTAATGAATGTTAACAAAAAAATTGTTAAAAAACTTTTTATTTTTTAAAACTATCTTCTTTTGGATAATTGCTAGAAAATTGCAGTTTTTTTCCGAAATTATTAAATTTTCATTGCCTTTTCATTTATAAACAAATAATAAATAAAAATGAGAGAATAATATTTTAAACGAACTATCCCTTTTTCGTGAATACGTTTCCCTGAAATAAACCAGATATTTGAAGTATTCTCGAAATTTTCTATATGAATCATATTAAATTTAAAATTTCCCTTTAAATATTCACTTAGATTTTTTTTGCTGAAATCATTATTAATATTTATTACTTATTCGTAATTAAAAAGTTAAAGAAAAGATCAAAATTTTAACAAAAAAATCCAGAACGTTCTAGCATTAATAGAAATGAAGATAATTTTTAACTAAATAAATTGTTTAAACAATTATTGTTAATAAATGTATTAGTTAAATTTATTTATTTTTCACTTACATAAGTAAAAATTTGGTAACAGGATTATAATTTCAGAAAAACCTGCAACAATCTAACAATAATAAAAAAAGATAGTTATAAACAATAATACTTTGTTTAAATCATTATTTTTGGGTGATCGAATTGATTATTGACATACTCTAAGTTAAAAGTTAACATATAGTTGAAAATTGTAGAAAAATGGCAACCTTTTAGCATTAGTTAAACACTATATTATGAGAAATTATAATAAATTGTTTAAAAAATTATTTTTCTTAATTTTATTTAATTATTAAGCTTAATTTGATTGAAAATTAGACAAAAAGTTGAAAATTTGTGGAAAACTGCAATTTTCCTGCCTTATTCTAAAAGTATATTATTATCAATAACAAAATATTGTTAAAACTATTGTTTAAAATATTTAGCTATTGTTTAAATATGAATTTTTCTTAAATTATAAAGTTCTCAATTAAAAAGACTGGCATAAAAAAAACGAATTTTTCCGCAAACAGATGCCCAAATAATGCGTTTCTTTATTACATTTGTTTTAAAAAAATGATAAAATTTATTAACTTATCATAAATGTGGCTAAATTTAATATGTTTATTATTATAATTATATTATTATATTTATTAACTTAAAAAAAAATTATAAAATTGAACAAAAAATTAATTATTTTGCAGAAATTTTTATGAAGTTCCTGATGAAGAAAGTTAAGATCGAATTTTCATGTAAACAAATGCCGGATCAATGCATTTTTCCATCAGATTTGTTTTTAAAAAATCATAAAATTGATCAGCTAATCATAAATGTTGCTGAATTTATTATGAAGATCCCAGTTAAAAAGTCTATGATCGAAAATTTGTTTACAAAATTAAACATAAAATTAATAATTTTACAAAAATTATTATAAAGTTCCTAATGAAAAAAGTTGAGATCAAATTTATATCGCAGCAAATGCAGGAATTTTGCTGTTTTTCTTCATATTTGTTTTAAAACATCATTTAATTTATAAAATAATTATAAATGTTGTTTAATGTTTCATTAAGTTTCCAATTGAAACAACTGGAATTGAAAAAGAAAGAATTTCACTACCAATAAATGCACGAAAAATGCATTTGTTTATTAGAGATGTTTTAAAAAAAAATTCTAAATTTAATCAACAAATTATGAATGTTTCTAAAATTATCACAAAGTTGTTTATTAAAAAAAAGTTTTGCATATTTAAACTATTGTTTAATCTATGTAACTATTGTTTAAATATTGTTTTCCTAATTCTATTCTAAGAGAAAATTGCTACAAACAATAATAAATTATTATTTAAACAATTTATGTAAACATCTAAATATCAGGGTAAAGTAGTATTTTATGTATTAAAAAACAATTAATATTTGTTAAAACCTAAAAAAAATAATAATTAGCGCCTAAAACTTGCAAACCCTAATACTTACTTATGGGGGTTTTAGGGACCATATAAAACTTAATTATGGAGGCGATATTTAAAAACTAATTTTTTTTATATTTTATGGATAATTTAAAAAAAAATGTTGACTTTTTATTTGATTAACCTAATATTGGCAATTCTGAATAAAATTTAGTAAATTGTATTTTTTTTTCTTATGGGAAATACGCCTTAAACTTCATGGGGCTTATACCACTTCTAAAAATAATTTCTTTTCAAAACAAAAAAATGAAATTATGTTTGTGTAGATTTGAAATTGTTCAAGGCGTTATATCTAAAAATTTGATACAAAATTAGACGACTCAATTATCAGTTATCAGACCTAAACTTGTATCAAATTTTATTTTATTTCAAACAAATAAATTACGAATACATTTTTAAATTCAGTTATTGACAGTCTTGAACTAAAATTTTTTTTTCGCTAAAAAAATTTATTTCTGAAATTTTAAATATTAAACTATTCTGAAAAATAGAAACACCAAGGAAGCTTCTCGTGTGCTAATTGTTTTTATTAATTTTTTTTAATTTGACTTTTTGGATAATTTTAATTTTGGTTTGACATTTTGGATAGGAGAATTGGACTTTAATTCGCACAAAGTTATCAGGATTGAGAAAGAGTTTATTTGGAATGAATGGGCAAGCCAGAGCAACATTTATAGGTTACTGGATCGTTAATTTGCTATGCAGCCAGTAGCTCACGTTGCAGCTCGAGTGAACAAAAGCAATATCCGCAGTTCCAATTTCTGGAGAGAAAAGTTTATATTTTTTCGACAAGGATAAAAAGCTCTATTTTTAACTGGATTCAAAAGCAATAAAATTTAATAGACTCTTGCTTCCACTTTTTTTTAATTAATTTGCTTTTTCGTTTTTCACTATTCCTAAATCACAGATTGCTATTTTTAACACTACCATCATCAACCGCGAGCTTGCAGAATTTTTATTTTGATGATAAAAGAATTTTTATTACAAAATAAAAAGTTATTTGAAATTTTTTGTGCGAATTAAAGTCGAATTCTTATTCCATAAAGTCAAACCAAAATTAAAATTATCTAAAAACTCAAATAAAAAAAAATTAATAAAAACAATTAGCAGGCGAAAAGCTTCCTTGGTTTTTCTATTGTTCAGCATAGTTTAATTATTTAAAATAATAGTCAAATTTTATATAACAGAAATTCAGAAATAAATTTTGTTTTAGCAAAAAAAAAAAATTCTTAATTTAAGAACGTTAATAACTGAATTTAAAAATAAATTCATACTTTATTTTTTTAAATAAAATGAAATTTCATTCAAGTTTATCTCTGATAACTAATAATTGAGTTGTCCATTTTTTCTTAAATTTAAATATATAACGCTTTAAACAATTTTAAATCCCCAAAAAAATAATTCCTTTTTTTTTGTTTAAAAAAAAAAATATGTATAAGTGGTATGAGCCCCACGAAAAAAATGCGGTTTTCTAAATTTTATTCAGAATCGTCAATATTAGGTAAATCAAATTAAAACTCAACATTTATTTTTTAAATTATTCAAAAAATATAAAAAAAAATTTATTTTTAAAGATCGCTAATAATGATTTTTCGGAGGTTTTAATTAATATTAATTCTTTATAATCCATAAAATACTACTTTATACTGACATTTAGATTTTCCCATAAATTGTTAAAATTATAATTTATTATTGTTTGTAGCAATTTTCTTTTAAAATAGAATTAAAACAAAATTTAAACAATAGTCAAATAGTTTAAACAATACTTTAAACAATATTTTGTTAATAATAATAATATACTTTTAAAATGTTGCAGGAAAATTGCATTTTTCACCAATTATTTAACTTTTTGTCTTACTTTCAATCAGAGTAAGTTAAATAATTAATTAAAATTAACAAAAATAATTTTTTTACTATCTTCTTTTTTATTATTGCTAGATTGTTGCAGGATTTTCTAAAATTGTACTCCTGTTACCAATTTTTTATTTATCTAAGTGATAAATAAATAAATTCAACGAATATATTTGTTATGAAATAATTGTTTAAACAATTTATCAAGTTTTATAACTATCTTCATTTCTACTAATGCTAGAAAGTTATGGATTTTTTTGTTGCAATTTTCATCTTTCCTTTGACTTTTTAGTTATTAATTATTTCAGCAAAAAAACTGTTAGTGAATATTTAAAGGGAAATGAACATTTAATATGATCCATATAGAAAATTTCGAGAATATTTCAAATATCTGTTTTATTTCATTAAAATATATTCACAAAAAAGAGAGATATCGTTAAAAATATTATTCTTTCATTTTTATTTAATATTTGTTGATAAATTAAAAGGCAAAAAAAAATTTAATCATTTCAGAAGAAACTGCAATTTTTTAGCACTTATCTAAAAGAAGATGGTTTTAAAAAATAAAAAGTTTTTTTAAGAACTTTTTTCGTTAACTTGCATTAATTATTACATCACTAAGTGAAAAGTGGAACAAAAATTTAAAATTTTAGAAAAAAACGCAGCTATCTGGAAGCAATATAAATTAATTTATTTATAAGAATTATTTTTGCGCAATTTGATAATTAAGTTACTCAAAGTCAACAATAGACAAATAGTTAAAAAATGCAGAAAAAAACCACCAGTTTTTACCATTGTGTAAAAAGAATATTATTAAAAATAATAATAAATTTTTCGAAAAATTATTTTTCTCGACTTATTAATTATTACTAATTAATTTAGACCTATATAAAAAACTATCTAGCATTATTTTAGAAGAAGATGGATATAAACAATATACAATTGTTTAAACAATTATTTTTGTTAAATTGAAATAAATATTACTTCACTGGAATTGAAAAGAGACCAAAAAGTTATAAACTTAAGAAATTACGGTCATTTCTAGCAATCTTTTAAAGGGAATATTATTTAAAAAAATTATAAATTGTTTAAACAGTAATGTATCCTAATATTAATCAACTATTGCCTCACTTTAATTTTAACTTGCTGAAAAAGTGGGACATTTTTAAAAAACCGCGACTTTTTAACTCTATTCTAGAATAAAATTGCTAAAAACAATAATACATTGTTTAAACAATTTATTTAGACAACTTATTATGAGTAAAACGTATTTTATGTATAAAAAGAGAATTTTTATTTAAAAATTTTTTTAAATTCGTAATAGCCGCAAAATCTTGCAAAAAATTTAAATTTTTTAATTTAAAAAGTAATATTTAACTCATTTTTATGGCTAAATAAAATTCCGAACAATACGCACAAAAATTGAAAAAAAAATTAATCCTCTTTTTATTTCTTAGGTTTTTTTTATTTTAAATCAAAATTTGAAGAAAAAGTTCATTTTCAAAGAAATATTTAAAGTTGTAAAAAAAATAATTTTTTCAACCGAAAAAATGAATTTTACAAAATAGTTACAGCGTCATCTAAATAGGCGAATTTTGAACTAAAATTATCAATATTTTTTGTTGCTATGATTTTAAACAGATAAAATGTTTTTAATAATAATCCGGAATATTTTAAAATCGATTAAGGAATGCTCTAAAACGTGGCTTACCTAGAAATACCTATTCCACTGAATTAAAATTTTTAACCAATTCAGGTTCTTTCAAAAATGTTTAAATATTGATTTTAACTGAATTTATTAATATTTTTTGTTGTTATGATTTTTAACAGATAAAATGTTTTTAATAATTTGATATTAATTGCTCTGTTCCTACTAGTCTGAAACTAAAAATTTTTAAATATTGATTTTAACTTCTCAATTGGGAAAAAATGACGCTCAAAACGACAATCTGAAAGACCTGGGTTCGAGTCCCAGGGGAGCTGAAAAAATTTTTCACATTTTAGAAGTAATGCTTTTGTTAAGATTATTAAATATTTGAAAAATAATTCTGTGTAAAACCTAAATTTGCTGGCAATATTTCAGAAGAAATTAAAAATGTTGAGAATTCAAATCTCAAATTAAAAAAAAATAATTTAATTTTTGCAATGCAAATAACTGCCTGAGGCTTCTTATGTTGTGAAATATATTAATTTGCAAAAAGACGTTTGATAAAAATTATCTTAATATTTTAGTGAAAATTATAGTTAAAATCTTCTTATATTGTTCAAAAAGGCTTAAAAAATTATTTAGAAACTGAAAGCAAGGTTTTCTAAACTAAAAAAAGGGAAAAGGCACTGCAAAATTGGAATCACTTTTTTCAAGTCATCCGGAATTTTGTAAAATCGATTAAGGAATACTCTAAAATGTGGCTTACCTTGAAATACCTATTCCACTGAATTAAAATTTTTAACCAATTCAGGTTTTTCCAAAAAATTTTAAATATTTATTTTAGCTTCTCAATTGGGATAAAATTACGCTCAAAACGACATTTTGGACCAGCAGAAAAAAAAATTACAATTAAATTATTTCTTATATTATATCTGGTCAAAACAATAACATAAACAAATTTGAAACTTTTGAATGTTTGAAAATTAATTTTTCTAGTATAAAGAATTACGAAGAAGTAAGAATCAATATTTAAAATATATTGCTTTTGTAAACGTAGACAAAAAACAATTAAACTGGAATTATTTAAACTGATAAGTCTTATAACAAAATAATTAGTTTTTAATGATTTACTTAAACTTTCAATGAAGAAGTTAAATTTTAAAAAATATTATTTCTGAAAGCAAAGTGTAATAGTGGATATTTCAGTGAAAACAAATTTAATTTGTAAATAAAAAACATATAAATTCATCTTATAAAAACGTAAAAATTTAAATTAATAAACAAAAATATGAATTGTTTATAAAGAAATTAATTTTTTGCAAAAAGCACGACTTTTCAGCAGTATATATAAATTTGTAGAAAAAAAATACATTCTCAATCAACGAGATGTTTCTTTTCGATAAAGTAATAATTTATTAATTAATTAAAATTAATTTTTAAGTAAGTAGTTAAACGGTCTACAAATCAGTTAAATTTTTAAACAAAGAACACTAATTTTGAACGAAGGAATGTAATTTTTATGTAACAGCTTAAAAAAATTATTATTAACAATAGAAATGTTGAGAATCTTTGAATTTTATTCAGCAGATTCATCTGCTTTTAGGATTATTTAAATAAAATTCTCCTGTGATTTCTGAAAAAATTGTCAAAGATTTTAAAAAATTTCCATAGTTTACAATCAAAATAACAAGAAAAATAGTTAATTTCGGGCTAAAGGTCCAATTTTATACCAAGTAAAAAAACGAATTTAAAAAAAAAAGAAATTTAACTCTTAACCAAGAATTTGAATTTTCTAATAAAAACATAAATTCCTAACGAAAAAGTTAATATTGAAATTAAAAAAAAAATTTTCTAAAATCTTTTTTAAAATTTCCAGTTTTTTTACTTTAGATTCCTCTTTGAAATTTTTGGATTAAATTAATATTTTTTAAATATCAAGGAAACAGTAAAAGTACTCAATTCCGTATAAAATTTTATACTATTGAAAAACATATTTTTTATGTGGATTTATCATTTTTTCTCAAAAAAAATAAAAATGCAAACGTTTTTCAAAAATCCCAAATATATATATAATTATTCTCTGAGATGATGGGTAAAGATAAAAATAATTTTTGAAACAAATTATCAGGTAACATTGAATAATTATTACTTTTAACTAAAAAGTTGACAAAAATTTTTAAATTTAAGAAAAAATAGCAGCATCCTATCATTATCCTCACTTTCACCCAAAATTTGAAAAAATTCTTGATTTTCAAAGAAGATAGTTATAAAGAATAATAAATTATATCAAAAAATATTTTTCAGCTTGAATTATTTTTACTTCCCTTTAATAAAAAATTCACAAAATTTGAAAATTTTTAAAAGAAGCCACTGCATTCTAGCATTTTCCTAAGAGCAAATACATATAAACAATAGTAAATTGTTTAAAAATTATTTTTCTTAACATGCGTTAATTATTTCTTCACTCTAACTGAAAATTCGACAAAAATTTGTAAAATTCAGAAACACCCTTAACTTTGTAGTATTATTTTATAAGAATATTGTTATAAATAAAAATTAATCGTGTAAACAATTTTGTTTATTTACTTTAATTAATTTTTCATTCGCTCCGACTGAAAGCTTGAAAAGTAGTTTGAAAATTCAGAAAAAACCGCGACTTTCTATCTTCATTCTAACGTAAACATGCTATAAACAATAATAAATTATTTAAATAATCTGCCGGAAGTTCTAAGTATAATTCAAAATTAACATTTTATACATTAGATACAATTTGTTTTAGAAAAATTTGCAAAAAAAATTAGTGTTTAAAACTCGCACAACTGAATTATTAACTTCTGGGATTTTGTATAAAACAGGCTTTTGGGGGTGAAATACAAACATTAATATTTGTTTTAAAGTAAAATGATTTTGCTTATTATTGAAAAAAAATTATAATATTTATTTGTATAATTATTCGCTTGGAGATGTCGACTCTTACGGTATAAATATTTATAATTATTATTTGTATACTTATTTTGCACGTGGTGGTCCACTCTAGATTGGTGGCCCACTACTGGGGTCGTTACCCTACCTGATAAACTTTATAGGGTTGTCCAAAACCCTAAATATAAACTTTTTTAAAAATTAAAAAAAAATCCTTTTTTTTATTCGAAAAAATGTAGGAGAGGGATGGGGGGGAGTTAAAATATAAAAGTTAAAAAAATCTAAGACGTTTTTAAGCACCCTAATAAGGGATACATTCTGGAATAAATAAGTATCAAAAAAGCGAATAAACTGGTAACTATAGGTTATGCCAAAGACCTCAACGGAATTTAAATTTATGCTCACCTGCTGCACCACTTCTCTCTGCCTCCTGGCGATATGACGTCCCAGTTCTATTCCTCTGAAAAAAACCTATCCCTTACACAAACAGACTGAGGTTACAAAAACCTCAAGGGAACGATTTTTCAAATGAGGCGACTTGAAAAGAATATACTTACACATACATTTGAGCTCAGGAAAAAAATGTAGACTGGTGTCAGGAAATAGAGAAAAAATTTTTTGAAATCGAGTAATACTTTTTAACCTCCTTTTTCCTTGAAAAATCAATAAGACATACAAATCTTCCTCCTTCCCCTATCACTAACCTTCTCTCTCTCTCTCTCTCCTCTCCTCTTCCCTCTCCTATATTAGACCGACTGCTCTATCTCGTCCCCTTTTCCATTTCCCCTCTCCTTCTACTCTCTCTCACCTTCATTACCTTTACTTCCCTTCACGTTCCATCAACTTCCTTACCTCCTTCTATCCTCTGTCCATTCACATAATTCTTATTTCTCCCCATCATCAAAATCTCACCTTACTATAATACCTTTCCTGTATCCCCACTCTTTTACATTATTGCCCTACTTCATATCTTCTCATCTGCCTCGTCCCCTCTTCCAATTTCATTTTCTTATACTCTTTCTGAATCGCATTATCTGTACTTTCCTTCAAGTTAACTCAACTCCCTTACCTCCCTATCCTCTGTCCATTCACATAATTCTTATTTCGTTCCATCATCAAAGTCTCTAGCTCTCTTCTACTTGCTTTAGATTTATTCGTCTAGGTCTCTTTACTTTCTCGTATCCATTGCTCGACTACAATTTACCACTTCTCCACTTCTCGCCCTACTCTAATACCTTTCCTATATCCCCACTCTTTTACATTATTGCCCTACTTCTTATCTACTAATCTGCCTCGTCCCCTCTTTTAATTCCATTTTCTTATACTCTTTCTGAATCTCATTATCTGTACTTCCCTTTAAATTAACTCAACTCTTGTAACTCCTCATATTCTCTTTCCCTTAACCTATTTGGTATTTCTCAACATACACATTCCTCAAATATTATTTTCCGCTCCTCTATTTCTCACTCTACTATAACACTTTGCCAACATCCCCACTTTGTACTTTACTGACCTTATTCTTAGCCAGTCATCTGCCCCTTCTCCTCTTCCACTTCTCCTCTTCTTATACTCCTTCGCACCCTCATCATCTTTGCTTTACCTTACGTTTCATCAACTCCCTTAACTCCTCCTATTCTCTATTCCTTTAAATATTTCTCAATTCTCCTGCTCTCTTCTCATAATGCTCCTTTATCAACTATCAGTTACTGCTCCACCACTTCTCACCCTAATATGATACCTCTAAATCCTCACATTGTACTACCCTTCCCCACTTCTTATCCACTCACCTGCCTCGTCCCCTCTTCCACTTCCCCTCTCCTTCAACTCATTGTCACCTTCATTATCTCTACTTCCCTTTACGTTCCCTATACTCATAACTCTCCTCTCACCCTTTTTCCATTACACAATTCTCATCTCTCAACAAATGCATTATCTTGAAGCTGCAGCCTTATTAAACTAATGAAAGCATTGAGAAACTCAAACTTAAAGGACTGAAATTGAAATTAAAAACTTTTTCTTAGAAAAATGCCCTACTATTGCATGTGAGCATTACAATTGTTTAAAACATCGCAGAAGTTTTAATCTAAGTATAAGTGTTAATGAAATTATCATCCCTTTCTTACTTCTCATCCACTCATCTACCTCGTCCCTCTTCCGCTACTCTCACTAGCATCATCTTTACTTGGCTTTACGTTTCTTAATCTTCCTTAACTGCTTCTATTCTCTTTCCCTTTATATTGTTCTCACTTCTCTAGGTCTCTTCTCAAAATATCCTTTTCTCAATAATCATTCACCGCTTCTCCACTTCTCACTCTAAAACAATGCCTTTCCTACATCCCCACTCTTTTACTTTACTGACTTACTTCTTATCCACTAATCTGCCCTGTTCCTTCCTCAACTTCCCCTCTCTTCTACTTCTTGTCACCCTCATTAGCTTATCTTCTCTTAACGTTGCCTCAACTCCCTTATCTCCTCCTGTTCTCTTTCCCTTTACATATTTCTAATTTTTTCCGATCCTCTGCTTCCCTAGCACTCTTATCAACATACTCCTTCATAAACTATCATTTACCGCTCCTCCATTTCTCACGCTACTATAATACCTTTACTATATCTCCACTCTCTTACTTTCCTCCCCTACTTCTTATCTACTTATCTGTCTCGTCACCTCTACCACTTCCCCTTTTATTCTACACTATATCACCCTTATTATCTCTACTTCCATTTACATTCACTCAAATGTCTTAGCTCCTTCTATTTTCTTTTCCTTCACTTATTTTTCATTTCTCTTTATCCTCTGTTTCTACATCTCTTTTTCCAACGAACCCAATCCTCAAATGTCATTTACTGCTCCTCCATTTCTCACGCTACTCTAATACCTTTCCTATACATCCACTCTTTTACTGTCCTGCACTACTTCTTATCTACTTATCTGCTACGTCACCTCTACCACTTCCCCTCTAATTCCAGACCATATAACCCTCATTATCTCTGCTTCCATTTACAATATCTTTCCTAAGTCTCAAATCTCTTGCATCCCTGTCCTACTTCTTTTCCATTCATCAACTTCGTTCCTTATTCTGTTTGTCCTTCACATCCCCTCTTAAATCATTCTCCTCCTTTCGACCATCCTCATCCCTACTTCCACGCA
Source organism: Druon quercuslanigerum (assembly GCA_010014905.2). Lineage (NCBI taxonomy): Eukaryota > Metazoa > Arthropoda > Insecta > Hymenoptera > Cynipidae > Druon > Druon quercuslanigerum. The sequence goes on from JAAAKG020192163.1 coordinate 15,292, forward strand.
CGTCCCTTTAACTTTCTTATCACCGCTTATATTCTGCCTTCTTTCAGCATTCCTCTACATTTCCTACATTTTCTCTACATTTCCATCTTATACTTCTTCACCACTCACACATTCTGCTCTTCACGCCGCGCAGTGGAAAAAAACTTATCTGTTTCGAAGTAACGTACACTCCACAAATATTTACCGATTTTAACCAAAAAAATTTGGCAAAAAAGGTTGTAAGATTTCGAAAAGATTTTTTCAAACTGATTTTTACATTAAGCTTTACATCATTAACATGCAAATGGTAAAAATCGTTTAACTTTCATTTTATATATTAATTATATTATATAATAAAAGATTTTATATTATAAAAAATATATTTTTATATAATAACAGAACAATTATTTGTTGAAAGAATTTTTCTACAATTTTCCATAATTTTACGCTTTTTAAAGTTACATTGCAAGCAATTTTGGTTAAAAATAATATAATGATGAAGAGATTTCTTTTTGAGATTATACTTTGTAATTTTATGAACAGATTTAATAAACAAATTCATTAAACACCCATTTTTCAACAGAAAAATTCGTCTTTTCGATTTATTATTTCTTAATTATTAGTTGCATGCTAATTCTGGAAAAATTCATAATTTTTTAAATAATCTTTTGATTTTTTTGAAAAAATTTAATGAGAAATTGCATTATTCGGCACTTTTCGGGAGAAAAAAATTCGTCAATGCCAGTTCTTTTAGTTGGCGACTTTATGACTATTTCAGCAACATTTATAACCATTTATTAAATTTTATGAATTTTTGAAACAATTTGATAAATAAATGCACTGATAAGGCACTTATCGAAAAAAACTTTGTTTCATCGATGACAACTTTTCTAATTACGACCTTATTGATAATTTCAGAAAAAAGCATAATTTATTGATAAATTGTATGAAACATATACATAACAAAAAAATACAATTTTTTTCTTTGACAAATTCGTTATAAAAAAATCATAAAAATCATCAACTAATTATTAGTTTTTCTGAAATTATCATTTAGTTCCTAATTAAATAGACTGAAATCGGAAAAAAATTAATTTTTCCGTCCACAGATGCTCAGATAATGCATTCGCTTATAAAATTTGTATTTAAAAAAATATAAAATTTATTAACTAATTATGAATTTTGCTAAAATTATTATGACTTTTCCAATTAAAAAGACTGACATAAAAAAAAAATTTCTGTCGACAGATGCCCAAATAATGCATTTGTTAATTAAAATTGTTTAAAAAAGACATAAAATTAATAAATCAAATATGAACTCCTAAAATTATGGAGAATAGTAACAAAATTGATTTTTTTATGCAATAAACAAAATTAAGAAAAATAATACATTATTAATTTTTCTTTTTAGTTATAATATTTACTTTTAAAATAAAACAGTTTTTCATAATTTGTAAAACAAATTTAGTTATTTTTTAAGATTGTTAATTACTTAAGTTAGTTGTACCAAAAATCAGATCTCTGGAAAAAAAGTTTTCTATAATTTAAAGGATCGAAATAATATTATAATTAATTTACTTTTCAAGTAGAAACCTTATATTTATAGAAAAGAGTTTCAAACTTACAAAACATAAATATTTTGACCCCTTTTAGCAAATCTTTCAAAAAACGATTTTAGCCAAAGAAAAATTATCTCATATTTATTAAAAATTTATTAATTTATCCAAAATTGTTGAAAAAAGTGATAGAAAAAGAATTTTAAAAATAAATGCTACAATAAATGCTTTTTATAAATTAAAAAAAAATTCAATAATAATAATTATCAAATCATTGTCATTGTCATTAGTAAATATTTGTCTGTTAGTTCCGTGAAAAAGCGAAATTTCATTTTTAAATACGTAAAACGATAAAAATTTGTTTATAAAATTTTTTAAAAGATACAAGTTTTTATTTTTTTTATGACAAATTCAATAAATTTTTCAACATTAAGGTTTCTATTGAGCATCTTTTTTTTAATTTGCTTAAGGTTTTTTCGATATTTCTGATTGAATTAAAGTTTTTTTTTTAAAGCAGAACACTTCAAAAGTTTATTTTTTTTGCACTTTCGTTATTAAATGGAATAATAATTGAATTTTTTTTTAAATAGGCCATGATAGTTTTAACATTATCATTAATTAATGTTGTATACGAATATCGTGCGTTGATAAAAATTGCTTTACCATTATTATTTTTCTAAAATTTGTAAATGTTGCAATAATAGTACTATTTATTATTTAATAATACGTAAAATCTTGATCAAAATTATTAATAATATTCAAGGAATATTTTGAAAGTTTCAATAGAAAAACATATTTTTTACACTAAGAAAATTTCATTTTATTCCTTCAGCTGTAAATAGTTTAATCTGAAGTTTAATTTTATATATTTCAAGAACTATTCTTTCTTTGTAACAATAATTATTGTTAGAAAAATAATAAACATTAAAATTTTACTTTTATATATAAATAGTTATTTTAGTTAAGTTATAATTGTAACTTCACTTTAACTGTTGCTAGAATTTAAATGTATTAGTTAATTATAATTAAAATACTGGAATTTGAATTTTTAGTTCTAGAAACCATTTTCCAGCGAAAAGAAAATAATTTTAAACAAAAATGATGATTTTTCACCATAAAGATTAATTTTTTACCAAGAAACAATACAAAAAAATAGTTGAATTTTCAATTAACAAAGACAAGTCTTAAACAAAAACTTGAGAATTAAAATTTGCAGTTAAAAAATTTAGGTTTCATAAAAAACCAATTTTCAAATAAAAATATAAAACTTGCATCACAAAGATTAATTTTTACCAAAGCAGAAGAATTTTTAACAAAATACAGTAATTTTCAACCAAATTGTTAAGTTTAGAAGCACAAAGAAATTTTTGATCAAAAATATTTATATTGAATATTGAAAAAATTAATTTTAAACCAAAATATACGAATTTTGAACCAAATAATGAAGTTTTTATATAAACAGATGAATTTCGAACTAAAATCGATACACATTTTAAGAAAATGAATTTTCAAAAAAAAAAGTTGCAATTCAACTAAAAAGCTGAATTTTGAACCAAAAAGATTTTTTTTAAGCAGAAATATTAATTTTCTGTCCAAGACGAGGCATTTTTAACAAAATACAAGAATTTTCAAAAAAATATTTAAATTTTCCACTAAAAAAGTAATTTTCCAACGTATAGTTTAACTTTAAACTGATCCCTTCCTTACACTCCCGTTCAAACCCCTATTACAACCCATAATTTTTTGCGCTACAACCTCCCCCTGAAATTGTTAGCGTAGTTGTGACAGACCCTAAACGTCTGTATAATATTTCTAAAGTCACCCAAAGATTTTTCTGATGACAAATAAAGTGAAGAACTGTAAAAAAATCGATTTGAGGGCATTTTTCTAAACTTTATGGGCAGTTTTTAATGTTTGAAGATTAAGGAGAAGAAGTGTTTATGGATGAGGGGTTGCGGCAGATGGGTGAGACAGGCAGTTTTGGAAGGGGAAAGGATATGGAAGGAGTGGCAAAAAATTAATCGTGAAGACTGAGGATGATAAGGAGGAGTATGAAGGGAGTGATAAAAGCAGGGTGGACAAGGGTAAAAAAGGGGTGTAGAGAAGGGGACAGGAAGATGATGGCAATGGGGGATTAGTGATTCATAATTTTAAAATAATATATTTATGGCTTAGGAGTAATTAAGAATAAGTTTTGGAAACAGATGAGTTGGGAAGGTAGGGAAGGGATATAAAAGATGGGTTAAGAGAAAGGTAGAGATGGATAAGAAGATTAGGATTGGTGAGCAATAATTGTGTAACAATGCTTGGTAGGTGACGGATAAGTGTGGAAGGGTTTGATAGAGTAGGTTTGAAGATGAAAGGATAAACAAGAAATAAAGATGTGCGGGGGATAGTGTTGGGAATGGGATTAGCAAGGATAATAGAAAGCGAATAAAAAAATAAGGGATAACATGAGGGTGGAGAAAGGGGGAGTCGAGAGCGAAGGAAGATTATAGACATATAGGATTGTTAGGTAATAATTGTATAATTATCTGTTAATAGATGAGGGATGGGAAAGGATAGTTTTGGGGAACGCAAGGTTGGAATCTTAGAAATGGAATAGAAAAAATGGATGATAGAAGAGTGGAGAAGGTAAGGAAAATCAGGAGGAAGGAGTAGAATCGAGATGGGGAATTGGTGACAAATACTCGTGTAACAATGTATTGATATGCGTGGGATCGGCGTGGAGAGGTAAGAAAGGGAGGGTTGTAAAGGTTAATGATTATCAAGGAGTAAGAATATGTGGAAGCATAGTGACGAGCAAGGGATGACTTGAGATGATAAAAAATAGGAACAAGGGTATAAGAGGAGAAAGAGGAGAGTGGTGAAAGAGGTGGGGGGAGGCTAAATGAAGATAATAGAGATAAAAAGTTGATAGGTAATAATTGTGTAATAATGTGTTCATAGGTGAGGAATTGGGAAGGATATTGGTGGGAAACGAATGGCTTGCAATGATAGGGAGATAATAGGAAGGCGGACAAGGTGCAGGAATGATGGAGGGAGAAAAATGATAAATCTGGGGGATTGCTAAATAATAACTGTCAAATAACGTGTCGACGAGTAAGAGATATTGATATATAAAAACAAGGTGGAGAATAAAGGCTAAGGTAAAAGAAGATGATAGAATTGAAGATATTTGATAAAAGGGTTAAGAGAAGGGTGAAAAATTTATTGAATAATAATGTGTTAGCGGGTAAGAGATAGGTGCGAATGGGTTAAGAGGGGAAAAGGATGCAGTATGTGTGGGGAAGAGAAGTGGTGCGGCAACTATAAGAAAAGATTATACGGAAGAGATAGGAAAGAATAGATAAGTGAAGGTAAAGGAGGGGCAGAAATATGATGGAAATTATGGATTGGTAAATAATGATTGTGTCATAATGCGTTAACGGGTGGAGGGAAATGGAAGAGAGGGGATAATAGGGAGAGGATAGGAAAGTATAAATCAGAGGAAGGTAGATAATGGATAAGAAAGGAAAAGGAAGGAATATGATAGGGATGGTGGATTAGAAAATGATTATTGTGTAATACTGTGTTGCTGAATAAAGGATAGGTAGCGAGAGGAGTCGTAGGGTGAGTGGAAGGGGGAAAAGATGTGTTACGATAAGAGAGAGAAGGTAGAACAGAAGGGAAAAAAGGAGGGTGGAGTTGGGATGAAAAGGGGGAAAAGAAGAGGAAGATTTGGTAGCAGAAAGATGATGGGGATGGGGCATTGGTGACTAATGATTGTGTGATAATGCATTGGTGCGTGAGAGATGGCTGCGAATATGTTTTAAAGAAGGCTGTAAGGAGAAAGGATGGATAATGAGTAAGGATATGTGGAGGAGGATTCAGGTGGAAGGTATTTGTCGGGAGGATAGAAAGATATTTAAAAAAAGGATAATAGGCTTGCGCAGAAGAGGCAGAGGAGAAGGAGGAATAAATATGATAAGGGTGGGAGAATCGTACATAAGAATTGTGTCACAATATGTTGATGAGTGAAGAATAGTTTTAAAGAGGTGTGATAGGTGAGTTTGTGATAGGTAATCATGGAGAAGGTATGGGGGCAGAATAATGGTAGAGGAAGGACGTGTTATGGATGATAGGGAGATGATAGGAAAGGGGGGATAAGACAATAAGGGAGAAGTTTGGAAAAGGGTTGAAATAGGAGGGAGAGGAGGAAGATGATGAAGTTGGAGGACTTCGAAGCAACGATTGTATAATAATGCTTGGATGGATAAAGGATGGATGCAAAAGGTTGTAGAAGGGAGGGTTGTAAGCGGAAAGGATAAAGAACCATTAGGAATGTTCGGGGATAGATAGTGGTGGAGACGGGATTGGTAGGGATGATAGAAAGTGGATAGAACAGAACAAATTATAGAAGGTAAGATATGGGAGGAGAGAGGAAGAGGAATAAACATGATGGGGGAGAAGGATTATAAAATTATTTTGTGTAATAATATGTTGATAGTTGAGAGATAGGGTGTGTGATAGGGAGGGTTGTAAGGGGTAATAATGGAGAAAGTTTGGAACAGGATAGTGTTGGAAAAAGGATGGGTGATGATAGTAGGGCAAAGATAGGAAAGAAGTGATAAGCAGAGCGTGGATAAAGGTGGATATGGGGAGAAAGATGAGGTAGAGACGGGACAGGCGAGTGAGGAGGAAAAAGTAAGGTAAAAGAGATGGTAGATTGGTACATAAGGATAGTGTAATAGTGCGTTGATGGCTGTAAAGAGTGCGAAGAGGTTGTAAAAAATATTGTTAGGGGAAACAAAGGAAAATAGATGGTAAGATGTGGAGGATAATAGTAGTGCGGATGGGATGGGTGGGAATGATAGTGAAAGGACAGAAAAGGCCTAATAATATGAGGGTAGAGCAGGGACGAGAGAGAAAGAGGAATGAATATGATAAGGTTGGGTGATTGGTAAATAATAATTGTATAACAATGTGTTGATGAGTAAGAGGTAGGTGTAGAGGAATGTGACAGGGAAGGCTTGAAGAGAAAATTTTGTAGAAGTGGTGAAGGATATTGTTGGGGAAGGGATGGTTGCGGATAATAAGGAGAAGATAAGAAAGAAGGCATAAGAGGAGGGAGGAGAAGAGTGAAAAGGGGGAGAAAGATAAAGGAAAGAAAGTGTACAGATTGCCTTAACTTTTTAAGAGAGTGAAACTAGCTTTCATCGTCTCGAATTGACTCTCTCATTTTCCACAGTCTCTAAATTTAAGCTGAAAATAAAAAAAGCGAGAAAGGATTGGCTTAAAAGAAAATGTATTGGTGGCAAATTAAGTACATTAGAGAACAGTCTTGTAAGGGTGTTAATAGTCAGGTATATAAAAGGACTGTTTATCTGTTTTTTTTATTACCCTATTTTTTCCTTGCTCTGTTTTCTTTAACAGCCAGGTGGATAAAAAATACAGATCGTTGCTAGGTGAAGTCACGTAATAGCAAAAAGAGTAGGTTTCACGTCTCATGGTATTAAACCAGTGCGTTGGAATATATATGTAAATCCCCAGGCTTAGAGAGATCCCTTTTTTAAAGAGAAAATCCTGTTGGTTTTATAATAGGATTAAAATTTTCGTGAAAATTTTAAAGAATGTATTTTTCTAAAAAGCCTCAGAGTGAATGCTTGCTAAATAGTTAATTAATCAATGCAGAGTAGTGGCAGGTACGTCTGCACCGCCATAATATTTCGAAAAAAGGATATTTTTTCAAGATTTCGCGGCTTTCTATTCAGCTCTGTAAATTTTTTTTCTTTCTAAAAATGTTTCTTTATATTTGCCCTTTTTCGACTAATATGTTTAAACAATTAATATTGAAAAAAATAATTTTTCACAAAAAAAGAAATTTTAAACGAAATAGTTCAATTTTTAAACAAAGAAATAAATTCCAAAGTGAAATAATCAATCACGAACTGCAAAAACTAATTTCCAAGAAAGCAATTTTACTCTTAACCTAGAAGTCAAGTTATTAATTATAAATAAAGGAAAAAAATATTTTTATCAGATTAGTTTTTTAATTAAAAATAACAATAATTGAAAAATGAAATTTCCGGATGAAACTTTTTGTTTGAAAAGAATCATCTTATTTTTTTATTTTCAAAAAAACGTTCTTACAAATCAAATTCTAAACTAATATTATTATTATTATTGAATAATTTTTCATTTTAATTAAATAATATTTATCAACAGTCGGAAATTTTATTATTCGGAATTTTTCAAATCTTGGGGGCTTTTTTCTTTCTTGACAAATAACTTTTTTCTGTTTATAATAACTTTTTTATTTAGAGGTTCCGCAAGTTTCTTCTTGAACTGTTGGAAAGTTATTGTATATTGATCAAATAACCGTAAATCACCAAAAATATCCGGAAAGGGAATTAAATTTTGAGTCAACCATTTGAAAGAATACAGTCAAAAAAAAATTTTCAAAGCTATCGTTAGAAAAAATCTGAAAAAAATTAATAAAACTTCTTTTAATCATGCTCAAAGTGCATGATTTTTTGAAAAAATTTTGGCGGGAAATTCAAACTTAAAACAAATTTCTTTTTTTTTTATAGAACTCAAGCTTTATCTCAGTTTTTTTAAACCACAGCATAGCCACCCAAAGGAGATAATTTTTTTATAATCTTTAATTTCGACAAACCAAATCCTTTTATTGTGCCCGGAAAATGCCCCAAAATATTCAAAATTGCAGTTTTCTATCTGATTCATGCTAAAGACGGTATTATTTGAAAAAGTTTCGACAGGAATTATTTTTAATCGATAAGTACGAATTTCAAAGTATGTCTTAAATAATTTTCAATTGTTAGAATAATTATTATTTGTTGAAAAATATTTTTCCCCTCCTCTAAATCGAAAAAATTTATTATCTTTTGGGATAAATAATACAATTTTACTGACTTTAAAATGTAGTATTTCTTGTAATAGCAAAATTAAAGAATGATGAGAACAATTTAATATTAGAGGATCTTTTAATTGTTAATTTTATCATTTTTTGCAGAAAAGAATAAAATTTGACTACTTAAAGAGAAAAAATTGTTCAAAAAATTGGTAAGGTTCCTTCAGAAAAAATTTTTTTTTGTTTGTTTTGAAAATCGAAATTTTTTCATTTTAAACCACCTGTTAATTTCAAAAGTCTGGGGACACAAGTTAACGTTGAAATAAAAAATATTTTTTCAACCTAATGTGAAAATTACTGTTTTTAAACATTTTCTCTAAAATCCCCAAATTTAAAAATCTGGCAAAATTAGCAAAAATAGCCCTTTGGTGACTATTCAGAATTGAAAAGACTGAAATAGTACTTGTTTTTTTATCACGGAACAATTTTTTTTTTAATTTTGGAAATTTTTATTAGTTTAAATTTCCCGCCAAATTTTTTTCTTCTAAATCACCCTATAAGTTGAAAATGATTGAAAAAGGTTCTATACATTTTTTTCAGATTATTTCTAACTACAGAAACAGAGAGAAGAACCAAAATTGGCCTTACCCCCCCCCCTAACTCATCCAATGATCGACTCAATATGGTTTGATTTATGGTAAAATAACATATTTACTTGTTAAATTACAGTAAATGACCGAACATTTTCATAAGTTTCCGGAAATTTCTAGACATTTAGAAATTTTCAATTACCTGTAATATAAAAAATTTTTAAAAATTAAAAAATTAAATTATTATA
>JAAAKG020192174.1:0-24516 GCA_010014905.2 Druon quercuslanigerum
TCACAGTATTACAAATTCCAGCTGTGTTTTTCGTAAGATATCGGTAAAACAGGATTTATATTATTTAAAATTAAAATTATTTCTCAAGTTGGGACATTTTGTTTTGAAGGTTAGAACATGTTCAAAACTCGAGAATTTTAATATTATTTATTTATTTAGTTGAAAATAATTCTACAATGAATAATTAACTTTTTATTTCTATTATACGGGCACAATTTTAGAGCAAGGTTGCAAAATTTAATAATTGCACAAGAAAATTATAATTAATTTTTAATTAGTTATAATATATAATTAAAATTTTTCTATTAAATTATTAAATACTATAGTAATATAATTATAAATGAAATTAAGATTTTGCAATCCTGTTTTATTGTTAGAGGTATTCTCAATATTACATATTATAAAATATATATTATTCTCGATATTTTTATAGCAAATAATATCTTAGTGGCGTTTTCAATAGTAAATGACGTTATAAAAATGTTATAGTAAATGGCGCTCCTCTTTTAAAGTAGTTCTCTAGTAGAACTCTTCCACTGTGCTCAGTAAAAACAAAAAATTTCGTATGCAGCATAAGATCTGTAACATATGGAACTGTTTGCTTATAAAGAGCACAACAAATAGGAAATTAATAACAATGCTTTTATACTGGATAAAATTTCATTACTATACATCTTTCAATCACGCTTAAGAATATCACACTTTGTTAATTTCACACTTCATTAATTTCACTTTTACACTTTGTTCCCGCGCTAATTGTGATTCATTATAAGAAACTTTTGAAAATGCCTGCAGTTCTTTGGATCCATTGGTTCTTCATCTTCTTCGTCCTCTAAAGCTCGCTTTTGAGCAGCAACTTTCTCAGCAGCCTTCAACTTCTTTTTTGCAGCTGTATCACGTCGTTTAGACAGTTTTGCTTCTATTAACGCCCTTTTCTCAAAAGAACAGTGCCTGTGCAACTTAGCTGTATGCAACACGGATGTTGCATACAGCCTGTGTTAATAACAAGAATGATTTTGATCATACCGAGGGTCCGTTTTATTCACAGCGGCAATAGCATCCTTCATCAGTTGCTCTATCAATACTTCTTGATGCATTCGTGTTTTAAAATTCGTGACGAAAGTTTGTAAGTTGGATGTTGCAATGTCCCGAAATTTCTGTGTAAGTCTTCTCAGCAGAATCAGTTGCCAGTTATCTTTTATATTGTGCTCATGACAATTATCAAAGCTATCGTTGATATTATTGCACCCCGTTAGGCCTCCTGAATCTGGAGGTCTTTGCATCTCTACGAGGCAGAGATAGCACCTGTATTCTTTACCGTTTTAAAGGTTGCATAGCCCGCAAAGAATGTCACAGAAATTCCTTCTAAGGTGCCACATATCTCACTAAAGGGAGATGATTCTGCAACAACTTAAGTTTTTTTTTCTCCTTAATTATCGAGGTCTTGATTCTCATTTTCGTTTTCCTGTAGGTTGATGTCTTCCAGAGTTCCACCTGTTTCATCCACTCTTTTAGCATAATCTTCTTCGTCGTCGTCGTTGAGTGCACCTGCTTTAAAGAACTGCACCATTCTCTAATCGTTGACTTCTTATAGGAGAATAAAAGCGTTCAATTGCTCCTTCAGCACTGCGGGCGTTAGTGCTTGAAAATAGGCTTCATTGTCCCGTCCCATGTTGCCTTTACTTGACGTTACAACGTACGGAATCTTGGTTGCACAACACTGTGCACAACTGAAAGTACTCGTACTTTAGGATCATATCCCTGTAACTACTCAACAACCCCCGCACAGTTTGTACAAGGCCTTGAAAACAGGGCAAACTTATGAGTATCCCAGTTTTTTTAGCTTTTACATGGATTGTAACTCCCCATTCAAGAAAGTCTTCTAGAACTTCAATGCACTCAGGATTTTCTTGGCTGCTATTGCAAACGTCTATTACGGCATTCATTTTAGCGAAAAACCATTCTGACCGGGCAATGGTTGTTGATTTTACAATCCCTGCTTTGTTTGCCGCATTCATGGCTACTTCCATTTTTCCACTGAAGAGTTGAAGCGCTATTCTTACATTCTGCATCTGAAAGTTATTCAGAAACAGATATTTACGCGTTATGTGTCCCCAAGTATTGGAGTACTTACTTGCTTGATCAGCTTTCCAAATTTCAATGACATCCTCGAAACAAAAGTTGTCTTCTTTAATTATAAGAACCTCTCTTCAGGCATTTGCGACGTTTTTTATGCAATGAAAAAAGTCATGAATCGCAAAGATTCTTTTCTCTCAGTGCTGAAAAAACGGGTTTTCCCCTATGACTTCCAGGTTGCTGTAAGCTGATCTATTTGCATTCCCTTGGTCGCTCACGAATAGCTTTAAATCGGCTTCACATTCTTCCGCTTTTTCGCAAGCTTGTTGCATCAGAGTATAAATATTTTGCGCGGAAACACCATTCTGGGCTAAAGCGTCAAAAATTACAACCGATGAAATGGATCTAAGCCATTCGCTGTCGTGGAAAATACTTTATTTGCACGGCTGTCACTTCGACCAAGGTATGCCAGGTCTCCAAATCCTTTTGTAATGTCCATTTTTGAGTTGTACTCTAAGCGTTCCATGATGTTTATTTCGTCAAATTTGGCAAAACAACTTTTTGCTCATTTCGGCAAATCTTTTAAGATATCCTTAAAAGTTGTCAGTGTGGCAAGGAGAAATCCAGGATAAAACAGTGTTGTAGCAACCCAAACTTCTACAGTTCGGGGGTGCGAAAGCATCACTCCAGCCTTGCACATTCTATCATGAACAGATGCTGAATGATAATGCTTCTTGCTTCTTCTTGTCAGTTCTCAGCTGCAGTTTAAACATGCTCCTGCGCATTTTATTTGTAACGTTACATTGATCCAAGACTTTTTCCACGTCAAATATCGATGTTTCTTCTTCAGGCTGCGTGGGATTCTCAATCTTCTTTGTATGAGCCGTCTGTTTGGACATCATAGCACGCAGTCTGGCATTCTCTTTCTGCAGAAGGATGATCTTGTCGGGGTCACTAATCTCGCCTTGACTTTCGTCTTCATTAGTGATTTTCTCCTCTTCTTCTGTAGGGATGTTGTATTCTTCTACCTGAAAAACCTGCGGAGGAGAAGGGGGGAGCTTAACACCACCTACTTCGTACCTTCTTGCTGCATTTCTTCTGTCGAAATCCGGAATGATTGCATCCACTGCATTGCGAAGCAACCTGGTATGATCGGGAGGCGTGAAATGATCAGAGGGAAAATGGAGTCCACACATCCTCAACCGGGTTGTACGGCATTCACCTTCAGCGATCCCTGTAAAATATATATAATAAAACATTTGTTGATTGCAATTTTAAGCAAAAAAAATTGCTATCAAGCAAATTCCGGAATTATAAAGCATTTATATCCATTCTCATTTTATGAAGTAAAGCAGATTTCAAACAAATTTACCAGAATTTAAAAGCCTTTAGCAGAGTTCAAAGTAATTCATAAAAATACTAAAGAATTTAAATGAATGTAAAATTGAATTAAAGCGAACTCTTTAATAATACTTATAGAAGAGTAAATATTTCAATTAAAAATTTCATTTTTGGTTAAAAATAAAACTATTAACTTTATGATTCACTTAATTAGTTAAAATTTTATATATTTAGAAGAAAATTCATTTCTTTTTTGAAAATTACATTGTTTAGTTGAAAGTTCTCCCACTTCTCTTCATCCCGCCAGAAACTGCTGCCGTCTGGTGCTGCCCTCTTTCATTTAGTACTCGGTTGCCACTTTATTAGAGTTGACAGGATGTCCCTCTAATGGTATGCCGACTCGAAATTTGGCAAGTTCGCTGTGGCAGTTTGTTTTCATCGGAGCCGAGTAAAGTATGGCCCGGCACGTCGTGAGTGATTTCCTTTAATGCCTGATGTCATGAATTAATTTTCGAGCTGTGCGGTGACACGTGCTATTTGGTGTGAACATTAGGGTAGCAAGGAATGCTTCCGTCAATCCAAATAAGACGTCAGCTCCCTAAATACAATGGATCTCCTTATTTATATTTAACTTGTATATAATTAAAAAATAAAAGGTAATTTGCATTCTTTCCTAAAGTGCGCAAAAGAAATATGTTAACCCAACCTAAATTTGTTCTATTTACACTCATTCTGCATACTTCCAGACTTACTCTATAATAATATAGTTTGAGCTAGTGTTGTCAATGGTTAATTTCCTAGTATTAGATTATTAGATAATTCGATAAATTTAGGGAGGATCCGTAACGAGCTGCAAATATCGACGTATTTAAAAAAATGTAATCCTCTCTTTCTTCCTGCAGAATTAAGTTTAGTACCTCCCAGCGAGCCTTCTCTTCGTGCCAGTTTGAGGTCTGCATCTCCCACTGATCATGCCAGGTCCATGCCTCTTCCTGTAACGCTCCCTTCTCCTGATGGAAAAGGATGTGGAATAGAATACCTTGAGTCTATTCGGCTTGCTCCTCTTTGGAATCCACACCGGATATATGAACTTCGAAGATACACATTTCCTAACGATAAAACAATAAAAATGATAACAATCAAGCGTACGCATGAGCGTATCACCGCTCAAGAACACATTGTATTATCAACATCCAACGATGAAGCCTTGGCAATATTGCAGAGTAAAAATACATTTGTTGGAATCTATAAGCAATTTGGAACCCATATGAAGCGTTTAAAGATAAACATGAGAAGCGGCATGATTACCCCGTTGAGCACCGAAGAAATAAAAGACGCTCCAGTAGGTCTTCATCGCCAAATCAAGCACGATTATATAACACAGTATGTAAACCCTTATTGCTCTCTAATATTCAAAAATATAATCTCAATGAAGCATATGTAAAATTTTTAAATTCATTTTTTTATAGAAAGTCCGACCGAAATCTTACATTTAACTGGTAATAAGAATCTTTCAATCTTACGACTTCAATATTTCGTGATTCAGAGATGTTCAAAAATTACTTACGATTATCAATAAACAAATGCTTTTTCATTTAATAAATGATCTTTAACAATTAACGGATCTGAAAGATCCGTTAAAAATCAGAAATAAAAAATTCATGTTTTTCATGAAAAATTAATTTTTTTGGTATAAATTCTTTTGTTTTCACCCATATCAATTCCTTAAATTCCATAAATTCCGTGAATTCGTTCAATTCCATTGATTCCGCGAATTTCTTGAATTCCAAGAATTCCATTTTTACAATATTTCATTACACTTGCAATTATGATTTTTACCCTTAAATCCATAGCTATTCGCATTTTTTTTGTGGCTGCGATTCACTATACTGGAAACATTTATAGGTCATAATTGTCTTTTACGGGAAAAATAGCATCATCAAATTTTAATTTTAATATTTTCAATACATTTTTAATTACACCAGTTTATACATCTTTCTTATCTTTTCATAGAAATATCATCAGGCAGGCGCCCAAAACAAGGGACTTTCTAGCAAATTTTGGAAAGAGTAGTGAAGATGCGAATCATCAAGGTAAGCCTAATTTGAATGATAACAAAGGTATTATTATATCAAAAGTTTTTTTAACAGCTTAAAACTATTAATGAAGTCTTGAGCTACATAAATATAAAACACGCAAGAAACCTTGTTTTTACTGTTAAAAAAGAAAAATTTTCGAAAAAGGATACCAGACCAAAAGTTTAGGTTTTTGTTGTGACCACTTTTTTCAGATTGTTCCCTTTTAAAGTATGGCGTTTTATAGGATATTTCTGTAAAATAAAAAAAGAATTATAACTATTTTATCGAGGGCCTACTGATCACTAATATCTTACAGATTGGACCAAATTGTCAGAAAACCCTTAAAAACCTACAATGACTTTTTAACATTCTCATCAGAGAAGGTAAAATTTGCTCCCCCCCAGTTTTCGCAATAGTTCCGTGTTTGGGGACCTACTATATCCGAAAAAAAGTTTTTACCATTGTGTCTGTCTGTATGTCTGTCTGTTTCCACGATAAGTTATGAAAAAATTATATTTATTAGATTGTCCTTTGGTACACTGTTTTAGTCTCCTAAACTAAAGGTCAAACTCGTTATCCAGCCATTTTGGATAAAAGTTCAGAAATTTAGTGCATTTTTGATATTTTTGAGACCCCTGTTTTTCAAAATTTAAAAATTCTCTCTGCAGATGTTCAAACTATTGAAAAACTTGAAAAAATTATCCTAATGACTTTTTCAGAACACCAAAAATTACTAGAGTTATAGCATTTACAAAATTAGATACGTGATGGAGCTTGATGATGATCATGTAGAATTATTATAAATGTTTTTGACAACATCAGGCCAGGTAAATACTGACGTACTTAAAAAAATGTAATCCTCTCTTTTTTCTTGCAGCTTTAGATTTAATGTCTCCTGCTGAGCCTTCTCTTTATGTCAGGTCAAGGTCACCTTGTCATAGGGAACATTCACCTAAGAGGTCTCTTGTTTCTGACGAGTTCCAACTTCGTGACAGGACCCGTTCGCCGCGTGGCAGGTCCACGATTCCTCCTGCCAGGTCAATTTCTCCTCATACCAGGTCTATGGTTCTTCCTATAATGCTCCCTTCCCCTGATGGAAAAGGATGTGGAATAGAATACCTTGAGTCTATTCGCCTTACTTCTCTTTGGAATCCACACCTGATATATGAACTTCGAAGATACACATTTCCTGAAGAAAAATTAATTAAAATGAAATCAAGCGTGCGTACGTATAAGCCTATTCCCGCCGAAGAACAAATTGTATTATCAACATCCAGCGGGGACATCTTGGCATTATTGCAGAGTTATAATGTTCTTGGTGGAATCTTTAAGTATTTTCATGGCCGTATTCAACGTGCGAAAATAAACATGGAAAGCGGCGTGATTACCCCTTTGAGTCTAGAAGAAATGAACGACGCTCCAGTAGGTCTCAACCGCCAAATTACGAATAGTTATATAACAAAGTATGTAAAGCCTCAATGAGCGTCAATCTTTCGTGATCCCAAAATGTTCAAAAATTACTTACAATTATCAATGAAAATATTTTCTTGGATTTTATACATTACTTTTAGCAATGCTGATTCTTGAACTTAAGATAACTTTAGCACGTTTTCAGCGTATCTGAGAAGTTGTATTTATATTTTTAAAGGGCAAAAATCCATTATTTAATATTGTAATAAATAAAAACAGTAAAAAAAGAACCAATTTTGTTGCAGAGCATTTTGCTTCAACGACCATTTGACTCTCGAGATTATAATGATCTGGCCATTCAGCTTAATCTGATCTTATTTTTTGCTTCATTTGTCGGACTATTATATATTATATTATAGTCATATTTTTTAGTTAAAGTTAACGCAGGAATATTAAACTGGGAAATTTCTCTTTTTACATAATTCGCGGGTTTTTAACATTTTCAAAAGTTTCGAATGAGAAACCATATAATTTGAAAGTGTTTAAAATAAATAAGCTACAGAGGTTATAGACTATTTATTTAGAAAAACGAGTTAAATTGGATAACATCTAAATCGGAACGCTATAAATTAAACAATTTCATTTCGATTGAAAAATCATAAAATGGAACGATTTCAGGTTAAAATTTCGAAAATAGATCAATGCCAAAACGTTAAAAATGTAATACTTGAAGATTGGGATTTTGGAAATTGGATCATTAAAATTAAGAGGAATTGAAATTGTCTTATTTATAATTACAAGCGTTTAAAATTGAAAACTTTTAAATTTGAAAAATTTTAAATTTAAAGCAATTGGAACTTGACAATCTAAAATTAAAAAATAAATTTAATCTTTCAATGTTGAAGCTTCTGAAATTCTAAAAGCTTAAATTATTATAAAAAAATGCTCGATATTCCAACAGTTGACTCTTCTCCTAACCCAACTTTTGTGTTTACGAACGTTACGAAATCTACGATTTAGCCAAATTTCCGTTCGGCTGTCATCGTGTATTTCCGTATCGCACTGTTTTATCTCTCGAGCAGGTTAGTCACGTGACTAGAGTGTTCTTGAAAATTGCACTCTTTTGTTAAAAATTAAACTTTTTTCTTAAAAGAATGATTTTTATGACCTCGTGACGTAACTAAACCACAACTTTTGCTAAAACCTATAATTATTATTCGTTAGCTTTTAAATGATAAACAAATAGTAAATTAAAATTAGGAAGAATAATTTTGGAAATAATTTCTTTCTATTCTCCAAATACATATTTTAAAAAAACAGATATTTAAAATACTCTTCAGAATTTCTACGATGATCATACTAAATGAGAATTTTCTTTGAATCAGGTGCTAAAAGCCAATTTGTTTATATTAATAGCTATAATAATTTTTATGATAAAAAGAGATATTTTGGGTTTCAATCTTGCACAAGCCTAAGATTTTTTGACGACGTTCCTGAATATTGCAGCTCACTCTTTCAGGGCTAACCTGAAACTGAAGTAGCAGGTTACTTTGTTCCTATTTATACTCTCTACGAAGTCTGTGATTGGCCAATCAAGTATTTTATTTCAAAATCCGTTTCGATATGATGCGCAGCAAATGCTGATTGCGTAAAATTTTTTAGCCTGAATTTACTGTCATGATCCTTTACATGTTGGATTAAGGATAACCAGGTTTATCCAATTTAGACTTTGCAATAAGAAAAAGGGATTTTGTACATTTCCGGATCACTGAGAAGTGCCTTTTTGTCTACAGTGATCTTTAGAAGTTATCTTACTTTTGCAGCTGGTTTAAATATGGTTTGTATGTTGTGTTAATTGAGAAATATTCGTATTTGTTCTGTGACAAGTTGGATTTAAGGTAGGATGCTGGTCCTTTCCGCGGAAAGCTCTCCACGGAACTTCTACATATATTCCAGTCGGAAATTCTACGGGAATTCCGTTGACCTGCCGTAGAACTTTCTGGGCTCTGGAAGTTCCTAGCAAAAATTTTACCAGCAATACCGCTACTACAGGCTTATTCCGGCAGGACACGACCGTCGTCCAAAAAATTTAGTTTGCACCAGGTGCAAAATATAATTCTTCCTCGAGGAAGTTGAGTTTCAAATGAACCTTAAAGGCAAACAGCCAATTTATTTCAGAAGCCGTCATTATAAAATAACCTCCATGTGCAACAGGTGCAAACAATACAGCACCTTCAAGGAATTTGAGTTCTTATTGAACGTTTGAGGCAACCAATGAATTGTTTTCATGACCCGTCACGATACAATAACACCAAAGTGCACTGTAAAATATCATTAAAGTGCGCTGGGTGTAAAAACTACATCTGACATCTCCAAGGTTGATTAAGAAATCAACTTTGGTTGGTTGTGGCCAACGTTCATTAAGAACTTCACTTCCCTTAGGAGGATGCATTTTTACACCTGGTCTACTTGGAGATTATTTTATAATGGCGGGCCATGGAAAAAATTGACTGTTCAGAGGTTATTGTACAGTGACAGATTATGAAAAGATTTGTGTGGTCGCCTCAATAGTTCATTTAGAACTCAACTTCCTACAGGAAGAAGTATTTTTTGCACCTGGTGTTAACTAAATTTGTTGGGACGTCTATCGTGGCCCTCCGCAGTCGACCTGGGGTAGCAGTACTGATAACACAATTTTTGCTAGGAAGTTCCAGAGTCCATTCCAGAGTGTGAATTGCTAAAAATTAATTTTTTCAAATCTGCCTTTACAATTCTACTAATAAGTTAATCTTTTATGAAACTACCAGCAAATAAAATTCTAAAGAAGCAATGTGGCATGTAGCATTGAAACCAGCTGTTACAAAATGTCGGATTACAAACAGCACACGTCTGTGGCTTTGATATGAATCACGCATGCGCAGTTTGCAGTCAAGAAAAGACCACGAAGTAGATTAATAAGCAGACCCCACTCCCATGCTGTCTTTGAAAAAATTGAAGACTTAGATCAATGCTCTCAATCTTCGTAACTTTTTAAACTGCGCTTGCGTCGCTCCGGCAACCCGATTGGTTACTGTTAGCGCGATGATTTTGAATTATTTTAATTTTTCCGATTTAACATTTATAATAAATAGTAATTAAAAAATACCCAAATAAAATTGTTCTAATCCTTGAATAAAATTTTGGTGTAAGAGATACAAAAAATTCGCTCTTAATGGGAAAAAGTTATGAATTGTAAGTTCGGAGAAAGAAATAATTTTCTTTTGTCCAAATGATTAATCTCGTCTCTGTCGAGTATAACCAAATATTATAACTGCCCGCATTTTAATCATTATTTTATTTAAAAATTAATAAACGAATTTTTAATCAAATACACGAATGTTAAATAAAAAAAAAAATTTTTTATCATCTGTTACTCGAAGTTTTAATTTTAGGATTAAGAAATTGCGTTGAATATATTTTTGAATAATTATTTCTCATAAATAATAAATTTTAATGTTTATGTACTTTAAAATACGCGCGATAATAGTAACGTACCGGGTAGTCTTCGTGACGCAAGCCAAAAAGTTTCCAAGATTGGGAGAACTGGCATAGATTCGGATCTAGTTAGTTAGAATCGTTCGTAGTGCCTCTTGCAGAAAAGCGTTAAATTAAAAGTTTTCCAACTGGTATTATTTCTAATTCAAAGTGTTCCAAATTTAAAGCTTTTATATTAAATTTTGAAAATTAGGTAATTTTATTAGAAAGCTTGTAAAATAAAACTATTTTATTTTAAATAAAAGAATCGTGAATTTTAATGATTTAAGATTATATAAGAAAATTTAAAAAATGGGACAATTTAAAAACTTTAAAAAGAAAATATTTTCCACCGAAAATTGTAAAAATATGATCATTAAGAATTAGCGGGAATTGAAGAATCTCGAATCTAAATAATTTAAGATTGAAATTTCAGAAATAGGACAATTTAAAGACATTGAAAGTGAAATATCTTTAGATTAGAATTTTAAAAATTCGCAACAACTTTCTTCTAAAGATTAACCTTTTAGTTATAAATTTTATTATGATTTTACGAATTTAATAACTTTTATAAAAAGACATTGATTTTGGTAGCAAATTGTTTACAGTTATTGAAGGTTGCCCTTTTAATTTAAAAATTCACTCGTTAAAAAGATACTTTTCAAAAATAGTAAAAGGAATATGTTGCGATGTCTTTGGCATTTTGAGATCACGAAAGAGGAACGACTGACGAGCAAGTATCTATAGCTAAAGAAGATGTTAGCGTATCCAGATACAGACCGAGAAAATAATGGACTAAATGCGGGAATGAGACCCTGAGTCAAAAGATATAAAATTCAGAGAAAAACGAGCTCTTGCCTGAGAAGATCTAAGAACGTAAACAAGGATAGCAGGACTGACAAGACAAACAATTTTGGCGAGATGTAGTTTACAGGAGATGAATAATGAAAAGAATCAGTGGCTTGAGGTGACGCATTCCAAGAATGAATGATCAGCGACCTGAGTTGAAACAGTATTGCAAAAGGAACGTATTGGTTGAACAAAAACACGTACATCCTCTTTTCCACATTTCGACATTAAAATTTTTTTAGCAATATATATTTCCTAATAAAACTGCCTCTAATTAACTGCAAATGTGTCAGAAGATTAAATTTAGCATCTTATCTGTGAGATAACGCCGAAATATTCCTTGGTTACAGTATTAACGAAATAGTTCATTAATATATGAACCAGTTTTCTTCTACCTGGATCAAATGAGGGTCGTTTATACTATGTTCTTTACCTTGGCAATCATGTTTGATTCTATTGGTAATTATAACAGTATTTTAAAAATATTAAAAAATATTGCATTTATAAATTGTTTTGCAATTTGAAAATTCTGCTTAAGCATATTATTCTGTTAAGAAATGTGTATTTTCTTTTTCCTTATGTTAGAATTTGCATTTTCTTATTTGTATAATATTGCTTTTTAAAGTATTCCTTTTTACTTGATGAAATAAGCAGCTACTGCATGATATTTTAAAAATCTTTATCTGCTACAAATTGGCGAATCACTAACAGCACACATCCGCAGATTGGACAGAAATTACAAATGCGCAGTATGCTGTTACGAACAGACGCTGTAGGTTACAAAAACTAATTAAATTTGGTTACGAATTGTGTTTCTGAATATTTATATCACGGGCATCATGTTTCTTTAGTTATTGTGCAAATGAAACATATGCTAGCAAACCTGGCCATAAGCTAACTGCAGATGGGCCAGAGGGGGGTTTAAGGTTAAAAATTATCAAATAGAGGATTGCAAAAACTTGAGCTCTTTTTTTCCTACGAGATTGGTTTCAAACGCCTCGCAAATAAAATAGATTCAATGTGTTGCCTAAAGTTTTCTAGAAATGCTTTCAAATTTGTAGAATACTCGAAGACTAAAGTACTTTAAACGAAATTTGGCCTTTTCTGTTTTCAGAGTTCGGTTTACAGTTTGATTGTTTACCTAATGGCGAGCCTATTCCGGGTGTTCCTGGTCGCAGATCTTCTCATTCTCCTGAGTGTTCTCTTCCTTCTGCTGAGCCTTCTCTTCCTGTCAGGTCTAGGTCTCCTTCTAATACCAATCGCACATCTGAAAGGCAAGTTGCTCCTGCCGAGTCTCATCTTCGTCCTAGGTCCCGCTCGCCGTCTGCCAGTTCCAGTTTTCCTCCTAGCAGTTCCATGAGTGTTCCCATAAGGCTTCCGTCACGTGATGGAAGGGGATGCGGAATAGAGTTTCTTCATTCTATCCGGCTTATTTCTCGTTGGAATCGGGACCAAATATATGAACTTCGAAGATACACTTTCCCTGACGATAAATTTCTTAAAATAAGCAGAGGAAAGAATATGTATGGGCCTGTACCCACACAAGAACAAATTGTATTATCAACATCCGGCGGTGACGTCTTGGCCATATTGCAAAGTTGTAATGCTTTTATTGGTATGTATAAGATGAATAGAGGCATGATGAAACGTTCTAAAATAAGCACGGGAAGCGGCATTATTACCCCATTGGACCCAGAAGAAATTAAAGACGCTCCAGTCGGTGCCCAACGCCACATCACGAACGGCTTTATAATAAAACATGTAACTCCTCATTAAACTACAATCTTCTACAAAGTAATTTTAATTAAGAATTAAAACCATAAAAACTATTTTTTGTAATCCGAAGCTGGAACGAAACCTTACATTTAACTGGTAATTAAAATAAAAAGTCAATGTAGGATGCCCGAAAGTTCATTTTAGAACAAAAATTTTTTAGTAAAAATTTAATCTTTCTTGTCCAAGAATGCAACTATTTGCTAGAAAATGTAAAGGTTTTGTTAAAAATTCGTCCTGTTTTAACAGAAAACTTAACTATTTTTTAAAGTTTGTCTTTTTGATTAAAAAACTTATTCAAATATTTTGGTGAAAGTTAAACTCCATTGTTAAAAATTTTTTTATTGCCTAAAGGCTCATATCCGTAGCTGAAAATTTAACTGTTCGTCAAACGGTTTATTTTTGGTTTAAAATTAATTTCCTTGTTAGGTAAAAATTTCTTTAATTTGAAAATTTGTCTTTTTGATAATAAAATTCTTTTTTTAAAATAAATGTCTTTTTTTGTTGAAATATAAACTAAGAAACTTTCCTTTTGGGGATTTATCCTTCTTGTTTTTTTAACGGAAATTAATTTATAAATCATAAAATCATACAAGTCTTCTTTTAGTCTCTTTACGTGTCTCGCTTATTTTAGCGTAATACAGAATTTGTTTATTTTAGCATATAAATTTCATAAAATATATTAAAAACTAGGAGTTTTGCAAAAAAATTATTTCAAGGAATAATTTAGTATTTTTAAATAAAAAATGACAAGGCCTATCCAAAAATGGTTTAAATAAATTTCTTAGCAATTTTTATTATCTGCAACTTCTTTTTGAATTTTTTTCCGTATCTCACACCATTCGGCGTCCGTCTCCATATGTGGAGATCCACTGAAAAACAACTGTGTTAATTTTCGTAAATTTCTCATACTTTCTGAATCATAAGTGATGAGAAAGTAATAAATTGTAAAAAAAAATTGATTCCATTTTTTAACAACATTTGTGTATAAGTTTTTTTGCACCTTCTGTTGTTCTTCCACAAATGTTTTATTAATTTTAATTTTTGATGGTATTTTTAAAGATCAAAACCAAAACTACGTGTCCTTTTAGAAAGTGATTTATAAAAAATTTGTAAACGTGATTTAGGTGCACAATTTTTGCTTCATTATTTTTTTCAAAGCTTGTATCTTTTTTTTGAAAATTTAATTATTATTATACTCAATTTTATTTTTAATAATTAAAACACCAAATACGCGTCCTATCAAAAAACGGGTTAAAAAAATTGGTGGCTCTTTCGTAGTTAAACAATTTTAGTTTTTTTCCTAACATTTTTTTTCTTGTTTATGTTCTTTGTCCAAAAATTGATTCTTTTTTAAATTTTCCATGCAGTTTTTGTCGAATAAAACAAAAACTACCCACCCTATCGAAAAGTAAATAATCACAAAATTGTAGATCATTTTTTTGGATCGAATTGAAAATGTATGCATATTTTTAAAAGTAAAAGCAGCAGAAATATATAAAAAAGAAAGAGAAGAAGACGAAGAGAAAGACAAAAAAATTAAGAAGAATCAGAAGAAGAAAAGAGAGAATATTCCTTCAACCAGTAATCCGCTCTTGTATCCTCCTTTCCACACAATACATAAGTTCTCATATCCCTAGACATCCAGAACCTAATAAAAATCGCAGCGCAACTAACGGAGAAACTCAGAACTAAAAAATTCCTACGCAACTAAGAGATAATTTTACAACAAAATCTAATTACGTATATAAGTAAGGGCGTAAATAACATAATCTCTTAATACTAAATAAGTTACTAACGTAGATAAACTCAACGGCATTACACTTCCGTGGGGCTTAAAATATTTCAAAAGTTCCCAAATTTGAACAATAACGGGAAAATTGAAACCCACTTAAGAATTAATGTGGAATATTGAATGATGTCGACTGAATGAAATTTGATTTGGGATTAAAGCAACAGATTTAATACTTAAAACGCTTACTGAGAAATTTTTTACTTATTTTAAGCATTTATAATTCGCTATGAACGGAACTGGCGTAAAACTAACAACGGCTCAAAATTGCGTAACATACGGTCACAGGTGGACCAACTCGAAATCTAGGAACAAAAATATTCACTAACAAAACTCTTGTTCGACCTTCGTGACAATTTGCAGGTTTATACAGTCCCGGTCATAACTTTCTACAATAATTTCTTCAACTGAAAACGAAAATCATGTAGTGCGCCATTCGAAGAACTTCGGGCCTCAGTGACAAAGCGCTCGCTGGATGGTAAAGATGGTGGCTCCCTGCGAGGATCTGATTTGTTTAGGGTTCTATGATTATAACCGGTAACCATGGTGATAGGCAGTTACCGGTGGTCGTCGGACTAGTAAAATGTGTCAGCCGTTGCCGTGAGAGTGTTCTATCTCCCGTTGCCATAGAGTCAATCATAAGTGCCGAGACACTTATCTCATGAAAACAGCACAGAGAGAATTTTGCAAGATGGCGGCCAAGTGTGGAAGAAACTAGACGGGTTTGTTTGGAACCCGCCATATTGTTTGATCGGAAAAGTAGAGGTGTGAGGGTGTAGCACAGTGATGGGTGTTCCTGGCCGAGATGACTTTTGCTCTTGGTCACAGTGGCCCTTGTCGGTTGGCCCGTTTAACTAAATAATAAAAGCCTGAAGTGACAGGTCAGTTAAAATTTACCCTGTCACAAATCCCCCCTTGCTTAAACAGAAGTTTGAGGTTATCTCCTAATAAATCGGCAAGTGACATTGAAAACTCTGATCTGCCACAAGATCAAGAGCCTAGGTGTACTCGTCCAAAAGTTTTTATCATTTCCTCAATTAGCGAAGTAAGAATATAATTTAAAAAATGGTTTAAATCATAAGCGACAGGCGAAATAATATTACACACAAAAAAACGAAATCATAAGCCGGCAAATAAGGTGTCTTAGGCGGTCTCGCCACTTAACGCGCTGCAACCAATTCGTGGGGTCCGGGCTAGCATGCTGAGATCCTTTCTCAAGATATTTCCTAGAGGACCAATAGGGAAGAAGTTTACGCCCAAAATTAAAAATCGCTGGTGAGACCCACAGCACACCGTTGGAAGCGGTATTGTGTTCGGTACAGTTGTCCGCGTGTAATACTTCCGTGGTTCCCCAACATGCCATCTGTGGACAAAATGTGCGAAGCCTGGGTAATGCCCAGGACAATAATATCTAAGAGCCACTTGCGTATAAGTCTTGCCTTTCCCAAATGCCCCGATTAAAGTTCCGAGTGTGATTTCTCTTCTGAAACCTTCCCCTAAATTTCTCGGGGACCACCAGCTTCAAGGTTTTCAGGTCTGGAAAAAATGGTTGGTAATTTCATTTGGCCTATGCCTATATAACTAAGCATCTTCAACCTTCCAATCTGAAAATAACCCAGGTCACTCCACTACTAACTAAAGTCGCTTATTCACCTAGGGTCGATCGAATCCTCGAACTTGACGTCCACCTGTTCTGTGACTGACAAGACCGGTAAGTCATCATCCTCGGACCGTTAGTGGTCTTCTTTTTATCTTCGAAAATTTTATTCGTTTCTTGAAGGGAAGAGAC
The DNA here is from genome assembly GCA_010014905.2 of Druon quercuslanigerum. Classification (NCBI taxonomy): domain Eukaryota; kingdom Metazoa; phylum Arthropoda; class Insecta; order Hymenoptera; family Cynipidae; genus Druon; species Druon quercuslanigerum. The sequence goes on from JAAAKG020192174.1 coordinate 16,622, forward strand.
CGACTCCTCTTCTGAAATAGCCGAACTGGTCATTTTAGGGAACATTAGATTAGGGGACGGCATTATAATATATTACAAAAGATATTTTCGTTTTATATTATCCACACGGAAAAGTAAAAAAAATATTTCGTATATCTGTTTTATTTACTTCAGAAAACTATGGTCGCAATAAGATATATTTTCAAAACATTATTTTTCTGATTGTTTATTTATTATTTATTTATAGCTAAAAAGACAAACCAAATTAAATTTTTTTAAAAAGAAATCGGAACATTCTAGAAATTAACTAAGAGAAGATATTACTACATAATAATAAATTGTTTAAAAAACTTATGTTACATGTATTTATGAGCAGAAAGTACTATGTATGTACTGGAGATAATTCGTATTTGAAAATCTGTAAAGAAATAATGATATTGTTTTTTTTCTTGATTAAACAAAAAGAACTTCCAAAAAAATAGAAATTTTCAATTTAAAATTGATTGATAATCCAAATAATAATTAATCACCCATATTACTACAAAAAAAATCTAAACGAAAAATATGAATTTGAAAAAAACTTATTTTTAACAGAAAAAAAAAAATTTTCATTAGAATAAATTAGTTTTCACCTCATAGATGAAATAAAAAAGATCAATTTTCATACAAAATTAAATAACGTTCATTTTTTGTTCAAAAGAATTAATTTAACAATTATTTAATTAATTAAAAATAGTTTTAAAAAATTAACTAAAGTGATGAGTTTTTAACTAAAATCAATTAATGGGATCAATATACTAGAGGCATATTTAATGTATCAGTTGGAGAAATTAATTTTCAACAACAGCAACAAATTCAAGAATATAGTTCAACTTTAAGCAAAGAAGATAATTTTTTAAATAATAAGATGAATTTTTAAGCAAAAAAATTAATTTGAAACTTACTCTAATTAAGTGTAAATACGTTAGAATATTAAGGTTGTTATCAGCCTGTGAGATACGGACCAGAGAGTACATCATATAATCTAGAGCAAAGCACTAGAATATTTCTTTGTTATACTCTTAACAAAATTCTCCATTAATAACTTAATTAGTTACTCTTCTGCTTAGAAAAAAATGTGGCTCGTTTATACTCTAGCAATCATCTTCAATTCTATTAGTGAGTATAATAGTATTAAAAAAATTTTAATAAATTTTCCGCAAACAACGATTTATCGAATTTAGTAATTCCACCTGAAAAATTATAAGCGTACCTTCGTAAATGGTTTCGTGATTCGAAAAGTTTTGCCTAAACAAATTCTGTCGCAAAATATATAAATACCCTTGATAAAAATTGAGTTTTTTAAAAATCTTGATGGTGAATTCCACTAATAACCCAATCTTTTATGAGAATATCAGTAAATGAAATTTGAAAGAAGCGATATAGCCTTATCATTGATAACAGCTGTTAGAAAATGGTGAATCAACAAAACAGTACACGTCCGCCGCTGCGATAGGAATCACACGAGCGCAGTTTGTGGTAAAGATCAGACGCTGCAGAGTGGGAGGGAATCCATAAGAGCTGGTCAAAAGTAGAAAATGTTCATAAAATGGCTCAAATTTTCTTATTTAGGGGTTTTTGGGGTCGCTGATGACGAATCCGAAGTCAAAATTTTTAAAATCAAATTGGCGGATAACAGGTGCGTGTGCTCCGTTTGAATTCTACCACAACAGATTAAAAACAGCTGTATCCCGTCCCTACATACCCACTACCAGCGCCCAAGTAGATTTATCCCGAATCGTGCCTCGATCAAATCGTGTTTTTGCTTTTTTAAGTGTTCTCCTGATTTTGAGCCTTACCTTCGTGACAGGTCAGGGTAACCCCCTCCTACGGGTGATTCATCTAGAGGGCCACGTTCACCAACCGATTCTCATATTCTCCTCAGGTCTCACTCGCCGCCTGGCAGGCCTAGGTTTCTTCTTGCCAGGCCCACGGATCTTGCTATAAGTCTTCATTCTCCTGATGGAACGGGAGGTAGTGTAGAGTATCGTGAGTCTACTTCGGTGAGTTCTCTCTGGAATCCAAACCAGAAATATGAACTTCTAAGATACTCTGTTCCTAACGATGATTCAATTTAAACAAAAATAAGGACGATTGATTATGGGCCTATACCTGCCAAAAACAAATTGCATTATTAACATCCAGCGGTGACGTCTTGGTCATATTGCAAAGTTATAATGTTATTGTTGGAATGTATAAGAAAAAGAGAGGCATGATGAAACGTTTTAAAATAAACCCGGGAAGCGGCATCATTACACCATTGGACCCAGAAGAAATTAAATACGCTCCAGTAGGTGCCCTTCTTAAACTACAATCATCTGCACTTTAATTTTATTTAAAAAATTTTTAACCGCGCTGGCATTAATTCCTCGTTCAGGAGTAAATGTATAAACTCGTTTAAGGAACCGCACTAATTTTACGTAACAGCTCCAAGGGGTTGGGGGGGGGGAGGGTCAAGATATTTTGCTACAATTTGTTACGATAAGAGAAAGTGTGTCCTTTAATCATGGACGTTGTTTTTGCAAATTCGCAAAAACTTTTTCCTATTTATTTTAAAATTTATCTTTTTGATTTAAAACATTATTCAACTATTAGGGTAAAAGGTACAGTCCATTATCAAACATTTTTTTTGTTTCTTAAAGGATTATATCTTTAGTTGAAAATTGAACAGTTCTGCGAAAGGCCTTTTTTGGTTTGAAATTAATTTTTTAACTGAAAATGTAACTTTTTCATTTTCGTCATTTTGATCTTTGTTAGGTAAAAATTCTCCTCTTGTAGAAAAAAAGTAAGTTTCTTGTTTTAAATTTCATGATTCTTCAGTAAAAAAAGGATCAGTGTCTTGAAAAATTAATTTTTTTGCAAAAAGTATCATAAAGGTTTAACAATTTAGATAAACTTTCATTCCTTTCTTGTATAAAAAATTTCTAGTTGTTAAAAATTTGCCTTTCTTACGATAAATTTCTTTTTTTAAATAAACATCTTGTTTATTGAAATTTAAACTAACAAAATTTCCTGTTGGTAATTTATCTTTCTTGTTTTTGTAACGGAAATTAATTTATAAATCAAAAACTCATACAAGTCTCCTTTTAGTCTCTTTACGTGTCTTGCGGTTTTGGCGTAATATAGAGTTTTTTTATTTTTGCATATCAATTTCGTAAAATAAATTAAAAACCAGAAGTTCTGGCAAACTATGATTTCAAGAAATAACTTTTGAATTTTAAAACTCTGAAATTCCTAAACGTGGAGAACTACTGAAAAAGAGTGTTAAATTTCCTAAATTAGTAACAATTTTTAAATTATAAATGACGAGAAAGTAACAAATCGTAAAAAAAAACTACATGTCCTATTAGAAAGTGATTAAGAACAATTTTGTGGACGTGCTTTTGTTGCACAATTTTCGTTTCCAATTTTTTTTTCTTGGTGGCTCTTTCGTAGTTAAACAACATTCATGTTTTTTTAAATTTTTTTTCTTCCTTATGTTCCTTGTCCAAAAATTGATTCACTTTTATTATTTTTCATGTAGTTTTTAACGAATAAAACAAAAACTACGCACCCTATCAAAATGTAAATATTAACAAAATTGTAGATCATTGTATGTGATCGCGTTGAAAATGTTTGCATATCTTTAAAAATTCTGCTTGTTGTTAAAATTTAACTATTTTCTGAAGCATATAGGAATTTTGTTAAACAAAATTCATTTTTAATAGAAATTCAACTTTTTTGTTCATAATTCGTCTTTCTGTCTTAAAATTTTAAAAATATTCAACTCTTCGGTCAAAAGTGATCTTCTTATTTGCAAATTTATGTTTTTAATTTCCAAATTTAACAGTATTAAGAGAAATTACTCGTTTTGTCTTCATTATTCAACAACTTAATTAAAAATTGCGCATAAAAAAAAAAGAAAAAAGAGCAGAAGAAGAAGAAAAAGACAAAAAACCTAAGGAAGGATTGTAAAAAAAGGAGAAGACAAGAAAAAATAAGTATATTAAACTTCAGTAGATAATTCAAACATTTGTTTAAAATTATTTTTTTGTAGAACTCATTTTGTTTTGTTAAACTCAACTGTTTTTAGTTTAAAATTGAAGTCTTTCTGGGTTGAAACATCACTTCTGCAACCAGTAATGTGGGTGTACCACATCTTATTCTCAATATAAGCTGCTAACTTTCTTTATCATCTTTTGCACATCGATAGTGCACTCTCTCCCTGGACATATTCCACCCATAGTTTCTTTTAAACCTTAATTTTTCTATTCTATTATCTTCTGCTTCCTTCTTTCTCTGCATAAAGTTCTTCGTGACCATTTCAAATACCTTCCTGTCTCGTTGATCCCTCTCACTTCATCCATCTGACGTCGATTCCATCTAAAATATTCTTCCCTTTTTAAACTTCATCTTCTCATCGTATACCTTCCCCTGTCCTCTTTATACTATCAATAATCATGCACCAGCGCGCCAGCCGCCTATTCAGTAAATTTCTCCTTTCTACACCCTCTTTCATATGACTATCCACTCTCTCATTCCACCAAAACAAGAAGCCCAGGTACAAAAACTAGTTTAACTCCATCACCGCTTTTCCCTTACACTTCCACTCCCCTCCATGATCCCTTTCACCTTTTTTCATGAACACCATAACTCTGGACTTTTTTGCATATAATGCTAAATTTTTCCTATCCAGGCATCATGTGAAGCTCTTCAGCATTTCCTTTGAGGCCTTCTCGTTTCTTTTCTAGCAGCACTATATCATCTGCGTACGCGAGTGATTGTATCCTTACCTCTTCTACTCTGACTCCGCCTACCACAGGCGTTGTTGAATTACTTTTCATATCCGCGATTAAAATCGCAAAAAGCGTTAAACTAATCGGACACCCTAGATTTAAAGCCCCTTCGTCTCTTTCTATACTTCATTTAGTCTCGCGATCAGGTCCCGCTCCGCTCCCCTCTCCTCCATGCTCTACCACAACCTCCCTATATTCACTGAAGGAAACATGCCTTCGAGATCCACAAAAGATCAATCTAAACGAATTAAGGTTATGAATGATCAAATGGAGGATTTCAAAAACTTGAGATCATTCAATCATAGCAATTGCTACGAAATTCGTTTGAAACGCCCAGCAAATTAAATAGATTTAATTGATTCACTGCCTTTTCTGTTTTCAGAGTTCGGTTTACAGTTTGATTGTTTACCTAATGGCGAACCTATTCCGGGTGTTCGTGCCAGCTCTAGTTCTCCTCCCAATACCGATGGTATACCTCAAACGAACCGTGCTCCTGCCGAGTCTCATCTTCGTCTTAGGTCCCGCTCGCCGCCTGCCACGTCCAGTTTTCCTCCTGGCAGTTCTATGGATGTTCCCTTAAGGCTTCCGACACGTAATGGAAAGGGATGTGGAATAGAGTACCTTGAGAATATTCGGCTGATTTCTCTTCGGAATCAGAACCAAATATATGAACTTCGAAGATACACTTTTCCTGAGGATAAATTTCTTAAAACAAGCAGAGTAAGGAATCTGTTTGAGTCTGTCCCCACACAAGAACAAATTGTACTATCAACATCCAACGGTGACGTCCTGGCAATATGGCAGAGTTATAACTGTGTTCTTGGAATCTATAAAAAAAGAAATAACGCTATGAAACGTTCGAAAATAAACATGGAAAGTGGCATGATTACCCCTCTGAGCCCCGAAGAAATTAACGCAACTCCAGTCGGCTCCAATCGCCGCATCACAATGGGTTATATAATAAAGCATGTAATGAATTAATAAATTTTAATTACAGAAAAAATTGAATGTATTATGATAATCAACTCTGTTAGAACTAAAAATGGTTATATTTTCCTGGATTTTAGAAATTATTTTTAACAAATATCATTCCTAAACTGGACATAACTTTAGTAAATCATTTACCTTGCTGAAAATTTTTCTTTAAAATTAAAGAACATTGGGATACGATGTTGTCAGTCCGTGCCACTAAAATAGCCGCTCTAAAAAAGACCGCTCTTAATAGGACCGCATCTCCTAATGCATAACTAGAATCAACCCCAACCTGTTTACAGTTACTGTATTAGTGACTGATACCTTGATCAACGCCGACAGATTTGAAGACGAAATGTGTTAAAGAAGATGCTTCTATCTGCTTCGGAGAAACTTCTTTGCTGATTCTAGGACCAGGCTGTGATTTTGTGGCCCGTCCATATATGAAACATTCTTTTACAAATCATATGGATTTAGACCAAAAAAAATTGTCACCTCTTCAAATCTTGTCAAATTTTTTTATGAAGTTACTGAAGAAGAATCCTAACAATATCTTGAGTAGAACCAGAGATAATGAATTTATTATGTCACAGAATGGGATAAACCATTAAAACTCGCAATGGACGTATTTCCAGAAAAAATTGTTTTGAACAAAAATCTCCTATACGTGTCCTTTTATTTTCGGTATAGACTCCAAAAAAAATTTTGGGACCAATCAAAATTGTCAAGTTAAAAAGGTGTTCGATTTTTAAAAGAATGTTTCATATGTGAAGGTCTGTCCAGTGTCAAGATGTCTAATGACACTCATATTCACAAGCTTTGCGTCCTTGAGAAAGCAAATAATTTTTCCCTTTTCATATGAGTTTTAGCGCGCTTGTGAAATCCAAATTTCATAATAATAACTTCTGTATACTTCTTGACGATACTAAAAGCACTTTAAAGGTTTCTCTTATCAAAAACAGAGATCATAAGGTCACCTATATAAAAAATACATGATTAACCTTTTCCTCGCGATGATTAGTGTTGCTAGAAAGGTGTTTAGAAGTATTTCGTAGTGCCAGCGATAGAGGCACGTGATGCAGAAGAAAGATGAATCATGGTATCAGCCTAAAAAATGTCCATCCAGACTATGTACAAGCCGGTTTGTCAAAGAACTGATGTGTCTTTACCCTTACATCACCAAGTGAGGAATGAGTGTTTTCAACCTTCAACATGAAGCGAATATGCTGGCAAGATGTTTTTGTGCAAAAGTAAACTTCTTCTGCCAGATGTTCTTGATCTATCTGGTACTGTATCAGAAAAGTTCTTCGTACCTCCAAGTGCTTTTTTCGCCTCTTCGGCAGTGATTCATGAACATTCCTCCTCAGATGCGATAAGGTTGAGGCGAAACTCGTTGAGGCGGATAATATCAGTATCTTCTTCCAAATGCAGTATTTTCATTATTTTGTATATCTCTCTTCAAGAAGTGTCTACCTCCTTGGGCTTGATCGATTTTTCAACAGAAAAACAAGGTGAAGGCTCAAGAAGTCCGATGGTTCAGAAGAAAACTGTCGATTGTCTCTGATCCATATCTCCCTCTTTTGTATTGTCTTCGCGCGTCATATAAAACCCGCACTTGATCATCAATATGCTACTTGATGATCAGCGGCTTTTACATCTTCAGAGTGTGATTGAAGATCCTAAGTTCTTAGGCAAACTTTCGAACTATTGTCGTAAACGGCCGAGCGGATGTTATATAGTCAATCACATACTGAATACGGGACGCCTTCTGGTTTGCCCATCCAATGTTCTTGTTTAATTAATGCAACTGTCTGTTTTTCTAATAATCCATCGTCGGTTTTAACCCTCAATTTAAATCAGATAAGCTTTTGCAGCACTATAACCTAAATAATTGATCTTTAAGAGATCGAACTCCTCCTTGAATATGGTCAGATTCAATTTTTTGAAATTTTTCGGCTCAGTCTCGGCGATACTGCTAGAACCTATAAACCAAATTTTTCCAAATACGGAGTTTCACATAGTTTATAAAATTTGATAACATGTTTATTGGTACTTAGTGGAAGCTTCTAATGTGTCCCTTAAGGGTTTACATTTTTCTTTCACCTTCTTCCTATTCCTTAACACACCTCC
>JAAAKG020192185.1:0-24514 GCA_010014905.2 Druon quercuslanigerum
ACTCTAACCAAAAATGTCTTCGACATGTTGGACTGTAACCATCTTAAGCCTGTGACAACATTTTTATAATAATAATATACTTATGCCCAACGCATAAGCTTAGTTACTTCAGTTGTATATGTGAGACACATAATATGAATATCAAATAAATCTCTAAAGTGTATGTAGATATCATAAAATACTCTTGGCCTTCCATTCCACAAAGTAAATACATGCAATAGGTTGTCATAAATTTTGAGATAAGAGCTAATATATATATGAAGGAGCGATCTTTTCAAAAATGCTTATTAAAAGTGCGTGAAATTGTTCAGAACTCATTTTCTCCTAATTACAGAAAATGAGGTTCTGTGGTATTGCTCTGTTCGTTGCCTACGTGGCCTTCAACATATCACTTGGTAATTATAATGAATATTTTATTAAAGTAAAAAAATTGTTTATATATATATTTTTTGTGGCCAATATGTCCTAAAACATTTTTACACCGAAATATCTGAATAATATTTTATGGGTTACTGCAAAAACACCAGATTTTTTAACATAATAGTTTTCCAGACTTCAATTAATAAATTTTTTTTCCTTTTAAGTTTCATCAGGAATATATTTTCCGACATTTAATGCTAAATAAATTGCATTTTGCTAACTGCAATGTTCAAGGAATGTCGGACAGATTCGTATTTTTTGACACGATTGAATCCCGAAACTTCTCCGTTTATTAAAAAGATTATTATGTATATATATATATATATATATGTGTGTATATAAAATTTTATCATATATTAAAATAATATTTACGTGATATGGTGTTGAGTTCTTCATATTATTATTTAGTAAACTGAAGTATAAACAAATAGTCCAGACCACTAGTACTTTTGAACCATATTCACCTTGAAATGCAAATTTTTGGATAAAAAAAGCAGTTAAAATTTTGTGAAAAATCATAAAGAAAACCTTCTATTTGTTCAGACTTTCAATGCTACAGATATTTTTAAAGTCGCAATTTTATAAGAAGAAAATTTATTTCTTATCCGCCTTATTCAAACGTCATTGAACTGTAAAGTGAGGCGTAAGTCGACTCTTTGAGTTGCACTGGGAAACCGAATAATCTAGCCCCTCCAATTTGCACGGCGCATGATGCGATCGCAAGTGAAGGGCCTGGATTGGGATAAATCGTGAACCAATAGTAAGAAGTAGTATCCCTGTAAGTGGGGAGTGGAATCATGAACGTCCAAGAATTCGTTAAAGTTTGCCACGAATGGATAACCAGGGCCAGTTCCGCACGCATGCGCATTGACGGTTGCCATGAGAACACCCGTTGTATATAACATTTTGAACATAACAACCTACAATATTTTTTTACTGAAATTAACTTTATCCCTTACTCTGGTAATCCACCAATGATTATAATAATTTTATTGTAGTACTTACACTTTTTAGATACTTTTCGTATTTTTGATACCTCGTTTTTAATTTAATAACGCGATAAACGTCCAAAAAAATAAAAGCATAAACGAACATAACCTACGTATGCGTCGAGATGTCAAAGTATAACATAAGGGAGTGGATAGAACACGTGACAGCGCAAACAGCACTGCGCATGTGCGCCCAATTGGCGTTGGGTGTCCATTCGTGGCAAATATTATGAATTCTTGGACGTTCATGGTTCCACTAGATTTTGTAAGACTCCCTAAGAATGAAACATGTTGGATATAAAAGTTCATTTTTTTCAAATAATTACAGCTTATGGATGATTGCCGAAAAGTTAACCACTTTCAGTCCTAGTTAATTTCCTCTTTTTGTTTGAATATTAATTTCGTTACAAAATTGTCTCAGTAAATTACTTGTATCAAAGCCTAGTATAGTAAAGTTTCAAAATTGTAGAGTACTTCACTTAGATATTATAAGTAAAAAAAGTACGCAAAGTATATTGAGTTAAAAAAGCTAAAAATCAAGAGTAGAGTTCAATATTTTAGAGTTCGGGATTTTTAACATCACCTAAAATTCTTGTAACATAAGTTTTTTTTATCTTTTTTCGCTGCACTTTTTGTTATATATATGATTTATAATTTTATTTTATTATTATTTTTGTAACTTGTTCTCGTGTCCGCCCTGTTTTTCATTATAGCCACGGACTAACTCACGTGACTGATGAGATGAGAATGTTATAAGTTAATTTAATACAATATTCGAAAGCTTTTGCGATGATGTTGTATGTACAAAACAAGGAGCATGGTGTAGTGTGAAGTTCGTCTGTTACCGCTGTTATACTTATAAAAAGTGTCCGCGAGCGTTGGAGGTAACAACAATCACCTCTGGATGCTTTCTTAGAGCCACGGTCTTTTTTTATTTTTATTTTGTATTCAAAAATTTTACTCGGGTGAACCCGGTAATACATCACACTCACGGACTAAGTCAAGTGACTGATGATATTAGGATGTTCTAAGTTAGTTTAATACGATGCTTGAAACCTCCTGCTATGATATTATAGGTATATAATTACGAGTCTCCGCGAGCGTTGGAGGTGACAATAATCACCTCTGGATGCTTTCTTAGAGCCACGGTCTTTTTTTATTTTTATTTTGTATTCAAAAATTTTACTCGGGTGAACCCGGTAATACATCACACTCACGGACTAAGTCAAGTGACTGATGATATTAGGATGTTCTAAGTTAGTTTAATACGATGCTTGAAACCTCCTGCTATGATATTATAGGTATATAAACACGAGTGGCCGCGAGCGTTAGAGGTGACAACAGTCACCTCTGGATGCTTTCTTAGAGCTACCATCCGTTTATAGAGCTATTTAAAATGTCACAGGCTTAAGATGGTTACTGCCCAACAAGTCGAAGGCATTTTTGTTCAGAGTAGGATTTTATATTTTTATTATATTATTGTTTCATTATTATTTAATTATTATATTTATTATTTATTATTTTATATTTTTCTTCAAATACTTTGGACAACTTTTTTAAAATAACCTTTATATATTCAACCATACATATTTTTTAAGTAATAAGTTAATTTTTTATAATAGAAAAAAATTTCCGAAACTTCACCATATTGCATACATTATTTTGAATTATATCATTTTTCACACAAAATTTATGATCTATTTCCACCAGCCCAAGTACCAATTTTAGGGAATATTGACAACAATTGTGCCTGTTTTGTCACCATATTGCATCAGCCCAAGAAGATTCTGTTTTCTCTCTTATCACACGGTCTAAAATATCTTTAATAGGATCTGGGATAGGAATTTCGAGTAAAAACGAATTTTTTCTAAAAAAGCAGCTTTTCAAAAATTTACTCAGTCTCATGTCTTTTGTTTTAAGTATGTGCCGTTTTTTTTTAATTATTCATTTTGGGACGACTTGTATAACAATGGTTAATTACTAAATTCATAATGAATAAAACTCTCTGTAAGTAAAAAAAAGCAATATAAGTTTACAATATAAAAAAAATTTCTACAATACATTTAAAAATTAAACATTTTTTTCCTATTCGTAATATGTATACGTTTTTAAATTGAACTACAATTTATCCTACCTTAATTGTCAACATACGTATCTTGGAGACAAGTTTTACGAAATAAATGCAATGAAACATAAAAAATTATACGAATAATCAAAAAATATGTAGTTAAATGATTAATAAACAATTATTTTTTGATTATCATACTATAAAGTACAACAAAATTATAATTAATTATTATAATCAATTTATTTTTAGTGCGTATGTATATGTTCTGTGAAAATTTGGAGAATTGTCGGTTTTCGTGACCCCTGACTGAAACACTTAATATAGTTTCATCCTGGAATCACTTTTTTCAAATCAAAATTTCTATATCATTCGTTAACTGTATATTAAATCACTAATAAAAATGGTAATTTACAGCATAGCAAGCTTTAACTATTCATTTTACTATTTTCATTCAAAAACAATCAATAAAATCCATACTTGAGTTACTTTTAATGTTTTTAATAAACAAATTTATAGCCTTTTTCCAGTAGAACATCGCTGCTGGTAAACAGATAAAAATAAAGCAGTTTTATGTATGAATAGTACAATTAACTGTTCAACATTTTAATTTGAAAGCCATATCGTTAGCTATAATGGTCAAAATCAGTTTTTCTTATCTCTCATATTCATTCATTTGTAAATCTCGATAAAAATTATTGCAGTTTTGTTAAATTTTATTTTAAATGCTTTGTTCAAAGTTTTTAAGAAAAATTTCGTGGCATATGTTAGTTAAGTTAAATGACTTGCTCTTTAAAGTAACTTACTCTTGCATACATTTCTTTAAGTTATTTCAAAATACTAGTTTAAAAAAATTCGAAATATTGGAGTATTTTCAAAGTCCAATACTAGAAACCTATAATAGATATAAGGTTACTTTTGTAACATTTTGCGATATTTTACCTGCTCTTTTTTTCATACACTTCTTCTGGTCTAATGCGTAATGAAAAACATCAATCCATGCAAGCGTGATTTTTTCCACGTTTTCCAAAATTAGTCTCCGGTTCCAGACATATTTATTTCTAGCAAATTTAGAATTCACAGTGGGACGACCTCTAAATGAAGTATTTTGTCTAATGAAATTGCACTCTAAAGCTAGAACAGGTTCTAGAAGTTATTCATACGTAATGCATGAACTTTATCAGTTAGTTTATTTCTTTGCTTATTTTCAAGAAGTTGGAGGTCAACTGCCCGGATCTACAGGAGGTGGTTTAGGAGGAGCTACAGATCCTCTTGCTGGTGCCGGTATGGGTGGAACAACAGGAGGGGCCTTAGGTGGAACTACAGGAGGGGCCTTAGGAGGGACTACAGGTAGTGGTTTAGGAGGTGCTACAGATCCTCTTGCCGGAGGAGGGGCTGCAGGGGGTACTTTAGGAGGACAAACAGGGGGTGCTTTAGGAGGGTCTACTGCAGGAGGGGCTTTAGGAGGGACTACAGGAAGTTCTTTAGGGGGAGCTACAGATCCTCTTGGCGGTGGAGGTTTAGGGGGAACAACAGGAGGTGCTTTAGGGGGAACGACAGGTGGGTCTTTAGGGGGGACTACAGGAGGCGCTACAGATCCCCTTTCTGGAGGAGGTTCTTTAGGGGGTACTACAGGAGGTGCTACTGATCCTCTTGCTGGAAGTGGAGGATCAACGAGCGCACCAGCACAACCACCACCAGACGACCCACCAGCAGCACCGCCGGCAGCACCACCGGCAGCACCACCCGCAGCACCACCGGCGGCACCACCGGCAGCACCAACAGGAGTAGCACCCGGAGAAGCAGGGGATGCTGATAAAAAGGACGACAGCACCAGGAATGAGATTTTAGCAGGAGGAGCAGGAATATTGGCAGGAGCCGGATTAACAGCAGCCATAATGGCACGTAGACACAAAAAAAAACTGAAGCAACTTGAACTTAGTTATTCACAAGGGCACGGTGAATATGGGCATTCTGGATACGAGCATGCTACATATGGACATGCTGGATATGAGCATGCAGGATATGAGCAAGATGGATATCAGCATCCTGGACAGGGACATTCTGGATATAAGCATTCCGTGAATGGGCATCCTGAAAATTCTGCATTTGGACCTTCTGGGCATGGTGCTGGGCATGTCGGCTATGGTGTACCTTATGCAGCTCCTGGGTTTGTTGGACCTGGTGGACATGGTGCTGGTTCAAGTTATGCACCTGCCGGACGTTATGAATCTGCTGGACATAATGCACATCCTGGATATACTGGGCATGGTGAACGTCCTGAATCTTTTGAACACCGTAGACGTCCTGAATCTAATGATCATGGTGAGCGTCCTGAACCTTATGGACATGGTCTACATCCTGAATCTGGTAGACATAATATACATCCTGGATCTAATACACATGCTTTACATCCTGCACCACATATCACTGTTATTACACATACTTATCCTCCCAAATATCATCATCATCCAGCTGGCAGTGAATCTCATCGTGGACTTCCGCATGATTCTCATCATGAAGTTGAGCATGAAACTCATCATGGAATTGAACATGAATCTCATCATGGACTTGATCACGAATTCCATCATGGACTTGATCATGAATCACATGGTGGATTTGGTCATGAATCTCATGGTGGACTTGGTCATGAATCTCATCGTGGACTTGAGCATGATTCTCATCATGGTCTTGAGCACGAATCTCATCGTGGAATTGAGCATGAATCACATCGTGGACTTGCTCATGAGCCCCATCTTGCATCTGAGAAAAAACCACCTCATCATACAGCTGAGCAGAAACCACATCATCACGCAGATGAGAAAAAGCCACTTCATCATGAATCAAATCATCATGAACATGCATCTGAACACCATACAGAACATAAAACTGCACGCCATGGAAGTCATTGAGCAAAATGATTTATTTGATAAAACAATATTTAAAAAACGCAAAGTATACGTTTTTAATCTCATGTACACTCTTACACGTTTAGCATCAAGTTTGAAGCTAATACCAATACTCTTTTATTTCTAAAAAATAAATTAGTGATATACTCACAATTTAATTTTTTTCTTTAATACATCGCCTAATGTAATCTATGCAGATTTATTTTTAAAAACTTAATAGTATCTAACAAAAAATAAGTTATGTTATTCACATTTAATACATTTCGAGGATTAGGTTGATTAAAACGATTTTTTTAAACCATAGTTATGCTACTACCTTTAGAAACAAATTTTTAACATTATCAAAAGCACATTTAAAACGATTTCCGATTCAATGTGATGCAATCTTGAAACTTTATACTTTTACATTATTATGCAACTATTTTTTTAAATAAATTTGCAAAAGAAGAGCGTATTATGTACTACTCATGCCCTTCGTCAACAATATCTTATTATTATGATTCGGAAATCATTTGTTGAAAGCTAGACTCAAAATTAAATTTTAAATTTATATGTAAGAAGCGAAACTCTTTTATGAGCTATGAGAATTAGAAAAAAAATATCTTTTTAAGTTCAATTTCTACTTCAAAATTGCGAAATTCTTTGCGGGTAGTGAATCGGTGGATCGTTAATTTTTTCCGAGAAGAAAGCAATGCCGACGAAATCTCTGATTCTGCTCAGTGGAGGAATGGCATCGCAATCACTTTATTTCGTCTTGCCTCCGACGAGCGGCGCCACCATATGGAATGGGTTCAATCAGTCGATAAGGCCAGTTAGAACTATAGAGCATTCTCTTCTACTGAACTGCATTCCAGAACAGTAAATTCAAAGAGGTAAAATGTTGAAATTTTTTAGAGAATTCACTTAAATATAATCCTCTGTAACAATATTGAAATTTACTATAGGGACACTCTTTACTTGCATTATGAAACTTGTTACCATGAAAATAAAACACTTCCAATTTAAGAATATTAATCCTTTATTTACTGCTAATCGCAACTAATCTCCATTAATAAAAATTGATGATTACTTATATCCGACTGAGACTATGTGCCTGACTGTACTGAAAAATACCTGAAGTTTCATGTGCAATCAGCTGTACAAACCAACTCTTTACAACCCCCTTGTGACACTCTGAATACTTCAAGTGCATTTGTGCACGATTAATCCTCTGGCATACCCGGAGTTTAACGTTAATTTCCATCAATTTCAAAGCAGTGCACAACCCCTGTATCAAGTCCAGCCCTCGAGCCTGGTCCCTCTTTCTGTTTCACTTTTTTCTCTTTTTCTGTTGCCAGTCTGAGTCCGTGACAATGCTTTTAAATTATGTGTGTTGAACGTCCACACCAGAGTAGCCAGAAGGAAGAAATTCAATATATCAGACAGTTTTCCTTAATGTAAGACTATCAATCCATTTCACAAACCTTAGGGCTTTTATTATCCAAAATTTAGATTCAATATCGTATCAAATAGAAATCAATTTAATAAATGGTTTATACAGTCTTCCTTATTGATTCTTCCGTTTAGAAAATATTTGGTAAAAGAATAATTTAAAAAATCCGTATCTCATTTGTAGAACTTGCTAAAATTTGAAAACGGAGTTCATCGTAAACCTTTCTTACAGGAAAATTCATATCAAGCTCTGCGTTTATTTTAACGACAATATATGTTCTGAAATTTGTTGCCGGTTAAAAAAATTATTCATAACTGAGCTTTTTTATGCGTTTCGACATGCAAACAGTATAAAAAGGTGAGGGTGGGGAATCCACATGTTAATTTGCAGCTTAAGTTCCGCGGAAATACTGGATTAGAAATTTCAATAATGCAACGAGTGCTTGTCATAAAAATTCAAATCGTTATTTTCCCAACAACCACATAATATTTTAAAAGAGCCTGGCTTATTGGAAGAATGATGCCAGTGAGTTGAACGTGTGTGCTTTATCAACAAACACTTCCGTGATATCAAAATGATAATTGACAGATATCATATTGATGTACGTTTAAATCTTAATAGTGTTATCTATCGTTGCAGGGTATATTTATTTATATTATATTTAAATAATATTTAAATATATGTTTGTCATCTTTTCTACACATAATCCCTGAAAGACTTCTGCGAAATTCACTTTTATTTTTCGTGGTTCTTTAAAATATTTTCATATTTTATCTAGATCTCTAGATATTACAGAATTATTCTTATTTTAAATCAAAGAAAAGTTAGTTGCCAGATTATAATTAATTTGATCTATGATAAAGGAAGATATAAAAATGTAAAAGATGGTTTGGTTATCCTAAGTCTGGAATGGAATTGCGCTCAAAGTTCTATCTAAAAAATTTCCATGTCTTGAGTGATCTTGTATTGGTTTTTCATAAAAAAATTCATTACCAGAGAAATTTTAAAGAAACAAATATTTATATATTAATTCCAATTTAGCCAAAGTTTACGTATATCTGCTACTTTATCAGGTAAAAATATATAGCTAAGATTAAATATTAATTATTATTGATAGTGTATTATTGCCCGATTTTAAGTTTATTTAAATATGTAATTAATTATAAGAACTGAAAGTGTCTACTTATTTTTATCATGTTATCCGAGGCCATTGGGCATTTTAAAATGAACATTATTCATCGTTAGGTTTATTATAATTTGTTATACTTTCCTGTGAATCATTGAACTTAGATATCTCACTGAAAATCACACTAATAAACATTAAAAATATATATATACTTAACCATAATAAACTGTTTAGGAACCAATCACTAAAATCTTTAAATCCTGAAAAATCTTTCTTCAACCTGCTGAATTTTAAAATTTTCAAATAATATCCCAAAGGGGTGAGATTGAAACAAATTAACAACATATTCTTTATCTGCAAG
This sequence comes from Druon quercuslanigerum, assembly GCA_010014905.2. Classification (NCBI taxonomy): domain Eukaryota; kingdom Metazoa; phylum Arthropoda; class Insecta; order Hymenoptera; family Cynipidae; genus Druon; species Druon quercuslanigerum. Next base: position 9,303 of record JAAAKG020192185.1, read on the forward strand.
AGGTGTTTAACGATCGTCCTTTTTCGAGAACAATTACTTCGAAAATTTTGTTTAAATTTGTATTGTTCTTTTTGTATTGCAATATTCATTTATTAAATTTGATGGTAAAATTTTTCACTAAGATATCTAAATATAAAATTTTCTAATATTTATTTCTAATAGAAACCTGACCTTTTCGAGTAAATAAACAGAAAATGCACTTTCATTATAAAAATTTTAAATAAAGAAGCAATATTACCATTTCCCCTTTTCTAGTCTACACTCTTTACTGATAAATAATATAATGAAACCGGTCTAAAACACAATAAATTCGTAGTTCATTAAATTTTACTGGGCTATTTTCTCTGATTTTACTCTGCCTTTACATGAATCCATACTAAGTCGCTGTCCAATTAAGGGATCGCTAACAACTGTAATTATTAAGGACTTTGCAAATTCGTGAATGGTAAGTCATTTGTGCAAAAGCCAAATGCAAGGGTGAATCCTCGTCCTCAAATCCAGCGTGACTGGTTCGAAGTAAGTCCAAGCTCCCTCTCGGGAGGGTAGCAAGCGACTGTTGCCTCGCGTCTTACCTCGTGTGATTCCGCGGATAATCGGGAACGCCGGCGCCTCTGGGCGTCGCGACGGCGGGCGTCCAGGGAGGCAGGCAGGGAGGCAGGCAGGCTGGCAGCAGGCTGGCAAGCAGGCAAAGCCGACCCTTTGCGCTCACCCCGTAGCCAGACGAGTCCCGACTCTACGCTCGGCCGGACGTGACGTAACGCGTAGCGTAGCGTAGAGAACACTGAAACCCGAGTGACACACATCGCGAATCTGAACTCGTCAACGCGTCGCTTGATCGTTTCTAAACTGTCTTACATAAAGTTACACTCCTTTCTTCCAATTTTCCTTGTGTCAATTGTCCCGAAAATTTAAACCCGAAAAATCGTTGTTAAAACCTTGCAAAATCTGCAAAATGAGATGAAGGAAGAACATCTACAAGAAATGAAGTCGAGGAAATTACACCAAAGTGGATAAAAATTGACGAAAACTACATGCGGTAATACCGGATAGCAGACGGCGTGTCAAGCCACGAGATTCCAAAGTATTCCCGGCTTCTTTTAGATTGTGTTGTCATCGAAGAGAAAACTTGTTCTAATACGAATGAATTTTTGATCACGATCTACAACTGAATTATAGACCGACGCTCAAATTCCAATACACGTGATGTTTAGATATAATTCAGTGATTAGATTCCTTCATTAAATTTAACGATCATCAAGGATTTGCTCGGATTTTCGCTTCTAATAAAATCTAATCTCTATTTGTAAATTGAGGTGGAATTAAGTTTGTGAGAAATACTACTTTGTGGAAGTAGCAAAGTTTTGAATTGCAGTGAATCTTGATGAGCTTGACTTTTTCATAATCTTCAGAGTGTAAATGTGTTTACAGTCGAGTGTGTAATAATTTAAAGCCGCCAAGACGACAGACACGTGACAAAGTCTTGGCTGTTGTGAACTATTCGCCGAAAAGGGGCGAGGGTCATCACGAAAATGCTGACCATGTCGACTTTGATGATGCCGACGACGATGACGACGATGACGAATTCGGGACCTATACCGACTCATGCAGTTCCACAGAAGCTTGACCCACCAAAGTTGGCCGCTACAGCTACACTCACACACACAACGACTGCTGCCAACAAATCAGGTGCCCCTTTTACGCTCAGTCACGATTTATCACTTTGCACTGCTACTTTAAATACACATCTAGGAAAATCCTCTTCCGCTTCTATGTATCGCCTTCAACTTTCCTGACTTTGATTTTCCTGCATGCTTGGTAGAAAGAAATCTCTAGATAAATAAAAAAAGTTCGGAGAGAGAAATTTAAATTTAAGTAGATAATATCGAAATTAGTTATACGCTATAAATAGTTTGCAATATATCTTTTACAATACAGATTGTTTATAAATGTCTAAAGTGTTTACTCGTCAGTTTTCAAAAATAAAATATATCAGTGTAACTGAGTAACTGGGTAGCAGAGTGGAAAAAATAAATATTGCTGGTTGCAGTAGTGCAAGGAAAATTTAGTCAGACATAACGTGGGTGTTCGACACTAAATACATCTTGGTTTTTAAATATCAGTTTGATGGGTTCTACGAAGAATAAGCTATCTTTTCGGTACCGTTAAGAATCAGGATAAATTCATTTTTTATGAAATTTAGTAAACACGTAGAAATGTTAAAAGAAATAAAATCTTTTAAAATTTCTTTTTTGAAAGTCACAGGACCCTAAATTACATTACAATCTGTAATACAAAATATTAGAGTTTTGAATTCGCAGGAAATGTTTCGAGAAATAACGGGTTATTTATTTCTCCTGCAAATTTAGCTAAATGAAGTTAGCCTTATTCTTTTTTACGTGTCGTTTAACATTTTTCTAAAGAGACTTTAACAGAAATGCATGCTTCTAATAGAAATGTTGCGAATAGAAAACCGAAACGACATAAAAAAATTTTTACTAATCAATAATTTATTATGCTACAATTTAATTATCCCAATCTAAATTTGTGAAACGTCGAGCATAAAGACTGATTTCAGTTGCTGATTGTTTACTATAGTAATAATGCAAAATTTATTAGAATCGTGGTCAAAATCTTAACACAAAAGTTTGAATTAAGAGAACAAGTTTTGCTGTAAAAATCCTGATGAAATTAGAATTAAAGATATATATGTCAACCTTAAGTAGATGAGGGAAATATTAGTCAGACATATTTTATATGCATGGAAATGTACATTCTCGGGAAGGTATTTGTTATATGTGGTTACAACTTCTCTACTTCTCTCTTACTTTTCCCTAATTTGGATAACCTTAATTCTAATATCGATGAAGATAAAAAGTACTTGTGTTTGAAGGAAAACAAGTGAACCTGAGTCATATTTTTTATAATTTGAGATTATTGCTATTGCAGAAGTGTTTTATTTCACTCATAAATTTCAATCTATAAACAGCCTCTCGTAAAAAATTCAAGAACCTGTTTATACATAATATAAATTAAAATTTTTTTTCCAGATCTTTGTTTGAATTTAGGAAATGTTGAGTGTGGATCAACAATGTTTAGTTTCTTTGCTAAGATTGAAATTGAGAAAAATGAAGTCTTTGCATTCAATAAAAAAAAGTTTTTTGGTATCAGTTCTAAACATTAAAATACCATAATGTTCCTAAATATTTACAAAATCTTGTTCTGTGGAGTGTGAATACAATTAGAAGTCTAATAAGTTGTAGATTTAGACTACTTGTTTACTTATTATTAATTTAAATCATAATTAAATTATCCATTATTATTTTGTAAGCTATAGAAGAAGTTTTGCAAACGATCATTTAAATACCTTATCCAATTTGTGTTTGTGATTGTTTATTATAATTCCCTCTAATAAATAAAACCATAAAGGAAATGATAATCATCGGACATTAAAACTTCTTTTTATTAAAGTAATGATCAGCTTTTTTTGATGATGGCGAATTATAATTATTATTTTTATCCTTTATGGCAATTATTATTTAAACTTTTGATCTCCTGTGCCAAGTTGCTAGATTTTTGTTAGAGTAAACTATTAACCATGCAGAACTGTATTCTTATGCACTTTATTTAATCTTAAAACTACCATAGTTTCATCAAATAAGTTTTTTCTTAGTTTATGAAGTAAGAATTTTGCGCGATAAATTATTTTTAACTCCTAAATTAACAAATCTCACTAATTGAAAATATTGATTACCTTTCTAAAAGAAGCAGTCTGAAGTGGTAATAAAAAATTTTTATAAATGATCACCAGTATCAAATAATTTTCAACACATCTACAAAGCAGTTACAAATATCTTAATAAAATGTTAATATACAAAGGTTCAAGTTCAGATTATACAGTAAATTAACTTCATAAAAATTTTGATAACAATTTCGTGATTAAAAATATATTGTCGCTAAAAATGGATACACTTTCGTTACCGTATATATATATATATATATATATATATATATATATATATTTCACAGCTAGAAATAGGGCTAACTGTAAGTTAGTTGGCAATTACGAATGAAAAGACCTGTCTGTCATTTGGTGCGTCTTACTTTTCTCAGGCCGTACTTCAGTCGTTACTGGGGCAACTTTATGTGATTTTCTTTGGTTTAAAAACTCAATGTAAGTTTGCTGTGAACAAAAAATTCTGCTTCAAGGTCAATATCCGACTCAAAGTAAGCACTGCTCTTTTCTGTGTAGCACTTGATATAGCTATAGAAACTGTTTTTGTGCATACATATCATGAGAATGTAACAAAGGCGCAAGTCCAGGCACTGTGCTACTTTGCCATGTATGTTTAGCCGAAATATACATATACGCGTGTATTACATACACACACGAATATATACCTATACCTATACCTGAGGCCATGGATGCATGGAATTTATCGAAGACCAGCACGGCATTCGCCACTGCCAGGCCGATCACTAGTGAGGATCAATCACACTAATTGCATCGGATAAAAATGCTGATTAAGCGCTGAAATCCGTTTCCATTTGCACGCGAACTTGTTCTGCCACGATGAAAATGGAGCGTTGACAGTAGAAACTAAGCAAACGCCTCATTAACGATACAAATACTTTTCCCAAGAAACATCAAATTTACGCATGCTGCAAAATTATGGACAAACATAATTATATGTCTTTCTTTTAACTCAAGAGTATCGAGCAAAGAATTTAAACAACTGTATGCTTGACTAATTGTTTAATGATAAAGTAGCTTTTTAAAAAGACATACCTTTTTCTGTAAAAACTAAAAACGTTTTAGTTCTCGATTTGAAAATATATTTTTCTTCGAAAAGAACAAGAGCTTTCTGAGAGATTGATTGTATGATTTTTTAAATAAATTCTAAAAGAAATGTTTTCTTTGATCAAATGATTCATAACCTTTTTTAAATAACATTGCTTCTAAAGTCAGTACTAAAAAGTATTGTTATTCGGATTCTACTGCTTAAAGTTAGACATAGAATGGATCGTACATAGAAAACCAATTGGATTCAACCAGAAATGTACTGTGCCTTGCTTAGCTTTGTAACGGTAACGATTACAAATATTTTTAATTCATTTAACTACATGTTCCTCAATTAAAAAATGTCTTATACATGTTGAGTATGTGCGTTGATTCAGGAATATAAGATATGCCTTAACTTGACACGAATCGATTGACCTACAATTTTAAATTATTTAATTAAAGAGTAAAGAAGTAAAACTCATTAAAATATTTGAAATATTCACTTCATACGTTACAAAAATTTTTTTATTACCATAATTTAAAATTGAGGAAACAAAAAAAATCAAGTCGAATAGATTGAACGATAATATTTATACACTGTACTAAAGATAAATAGAGTATAGTAATTTTTAATATTTAAAATACTTTATTAATTTGCACAAAATGAAAGTTTTTTTGACTCAATACGAATCAAATGTTCTATAATATTGATATCTTTGATTGAAAATTGAGGAAGATACGTTAATTCATACTGATTAATAAACGCTTTTTTGCCAGAAAATTGTTCCTCATTAACAGAATTTAAAATTGATATTTGAACAAAAACGCTAGTTTATTCTGTACAAAATTATTAATCGAATTGTAATGTCGTATTTGTTTACTGTGTGCGAAATCGCGTTAGCGCATTCTAAAATTTTATTTCAAAATTATTGATTCATCCTATATGAGAAAGAAAATATATAATTATTTTAAATATGAAAAAGCAAAGTACTCATAAAATAAGCATTATGCCATTATGAATAGAAACAAAAAAGTGAAAACACCCAGCGCATTAGTTCTTCAATATCTATATTTTCCTCTAGAATTTAAAAATTGTTTTCGTAAACAAAATATATTATTAAATAATTTGTGGCCGAACATTTACCCGAAACGGGAAAACTGGAATGCAGTCTTTAATCAGTCAAGGGTAAATACAATTTTAAGTGAAAAATGTTAACTTAAAAATAGAAAAATTAATTAATTTGCTTTAATTTCTATTTTTTGACTGTTAACATAATAAAACAAAAAATAATTCAATGCATTAAAAAAAGTTTTTTTCAATTTATAATAGTCTGAATTGAATAGGATCTCATTCCGAACACTTTGCAATTCAATTATAAACCCTTATACTTAAAATTCCGTAAACTTAAACATTTGAATTTTAAATAATGTATACATTATTCATAAAATTAGCTTTTTAACTTTTTTAAATTGGAAAAGTGACAATCTTTCGCAAAAATTGCTTTTCAAGTATTTCCATTATTTCTTAAAATTGTATGGTTGACTTTTGTAAATTTTTATTTTCATAGTAGAAATAATTTTTTTCTGTTTTTAATGCCTTTAAAATGTTATATTGAAATTTTTCAATTAGTCGGTAAATGTCGATTTAAGAAACTTTAAATGATGTAATGAGTAATAGCTTAATATCCAAGCTTGCTAAATCACGAATTTCAATCAACAAAGAAATGTTAATAAAAAAATTTTAAAGCTGTTCTCTTTTTCTATAATTCAATTTAAAATCCTTTGTTAGTATGTCACTCACCAATTTTCACTGATAGATTACTTTAAATTAACATTTTTTAACATAAGCATTTTCAAATAGTAAGCTTTTTTCAGGTATTTTAGGGAAGTAATATAAGTCATCACAGTTTTTAAAATGAAATTTTTATTTTATAAGCTTGATAGTCTTCAAATTTGATATAAAAAATGTAGAACCATGCAAAATCAATATTTGCTCTTCTGAAAAGATTTCATGTAAAGATGGTATACTTAAGAAGATAAGAGATCAATAAGTCGCACATGCATATATATATATATATATATATGTAGCCAACTATTCATTGCGTAGATCTTCCAGAAACCTGTGTTTTTCTTATGACCCTGGCGTGAAAATAACTCGCACGATGCAAAAAGGAAACCGTTTAGTTCAACTTGGTTAGATAGCTCTGAAGATCCTCATCATGCCCAAGTTCATTCGAGCGTGTGACGCTGATCCGGGTGGGCTTTGGAAAAATAACGTGACATCTTGAGGAAGGTGACAACGGAAAGGCCGTCCGTTGTGCTGGGTTCCCTCTCTGGGGAAAAATGGAAGCGAGCTTTCTTGAAACAAAAATTGATTAATCGTTTTAACTTCATGTTCTTTACAAATAAAAGACTTGTCATTTAGTGTAGGAAAGTTTTCAGATGGGTACCGATCTGATCAAATTTAAGTTCTAAAGAAAAGTTTGAGCAATTAGAATACCAAATGCCCAATAATTTTTCTGAAAAAAGTAGCTGTGAAATTAGTTAGTCAATTAGTGATTCATAAATAAATTATATAACAGTTAATCGGGATGTATTAAAAGTCAAGCTTTTCTTTCCTCTCTGTTACAGAAAGTTCATTTCCCTGCACTAACTGAATTATTCCTAAAGCGCTTATATCGATCGAAGTTATTATTCATTTATAAATTGAAGGTTTGAGACATTTGTCAATCACTCTATCTACCAGATTAGGTTCTATAGACTGCAAACTCAATGTATGATAAATGGTGCTACTTCGAGGTAGTCTGCGTTGGAAACAAAATTGAGTTAGATCACTTTGCCAGATTGATAACAGCTGCTCAGAATCGAACAAGATCAGTAGTGTTTCTATTAATGCACATGCTACAAGAAAACCAAACGGAAGCTTATAAATTATTTAATTAAGTACTGTTAAGACTTGTTTTATTTGTCAAATTTATAGCAAACATCTTATTATAACATTTAAATGGTTATTCGACCTTTTCCAAAACCCTAACCGTAAGTATTTTTGATACTTTTATTACTTCAAAGAATGATTAATATTGAGGTTGGCTATGATAGGGTACTTTGATGTTTCTTCTTTGAATTTTCATGCATTTCAACCCCAAAACTGTGCAAATTTTGCATAATAAAACTAAAGGCGTTTATGATTTTTCCTTAAAAAACAATTGCATACTTAAACATTTATTTTTAACATATTTTTTCATCTTTTATAAAGTTATATTTTAATTTCAGCGTGAATCAAAAAGTAGGCAAGTTGACATTTAAAAAAATTGTTTAAATGCCTTTTTAAATTTCTAACACACTTTAGAAATTTAAAATTGTGTTCACATTGTTTTAGCGCATCTATACTACACAGGTTTTACGTAAAGAATGAGCTTTCAATGCATTAAGTTTTAAATAATTATATAATTTTTTAATTAACTTCTTACTTATATTTAATAGAATAAAAAATAATTTATTTGACTTTTTATGTATAATTTTATTATTATTATGTAAATGAACACGAAGAAAACAAAACTGTTGTTGATAGTAAAATAAAATATTTTATATATTTTTTATTTTATATTAAATGTTTCAACAGAGAAAATTCACTGAACTGTATTTCCGGACTTATTCATAATTAAATTTGATATATAAGCATCCAAGCTGTTCAAGAAAATATTGATATATGTCAATAGCTAACCTTAAATACAGTCTGAAGGGCGCTTACAATGTCTTATAACAAGACGCCACTATATTGTCTAACCTTCCGTGGATGTTACACATCAAAGTAAGTGACGGGTCTACACTTACTGTGGTTTGACTTTTTATTACAATTTCAGAATGCACTAACTTAGTTTTGGATCTGAAAAATTTTTTTTATGAAAAACAATAATATATTAAATATTACTGCGTAAAAATATTATATACGTTAAATGATACATGATAACGTGCCTAACTAACTTTTGAAAATGTGCTTACTGCTTAAGCATTTAATTTTGTCATCAATAATCAATTATTACTTCACCCTGTGAAAAACTCATATTATTATTATAAAATAACTTTTTATTTATTATAAAATTTATTTTCTCGAAGCAAACACGAAAATAATAACACTTATAAGATTTTTTCTGATGTAGTAAAACAGTATTTTTTTTCGTAATTTCTAACTAATTGTGAAAAGAAATTTTACAGGGCAGCTTGATACATCTAATATTGTAGTTTCGAAATAAAATTTACAAACAAATATTTTTTTATCATGGAAAATATTTGCTAATTTAGAGGAGACTGGCTGGACCTATAAATATCATTTTAAAATATGTGTTTTTTTCTTAGATTTTAATAAATTTATGGGCCATATACATTAATTTTTTTTTTAATTCAATACATTTTTAGACCACCTTACTGTATAAACTTCACAAGCTTAGCTCCAAACTATTTATATTATTAAATTATTTATTCAAATTTTAACTCAAAATGTTCTTAGTCTTTCCCCACATCCTACTAGAACCTTGTTCTAAATTCTGAAAGTAAGCAAAGACGAATATATATACACAACGAAATGTTGTATTTAGTGAAAATTGACAGAGCGAGTTCACTTTGATCTCTTTTGTGCCTATATCAACTTTTCTGCGAACTAACCTGTGCCGCGACTATTGTTGACGAAGCAGACAACGTTTTCCGGCTCGGGGAAAAAGAGGTTTGTAATGTAGATTCTGTTTGTCGAGAAGACGATTCGAACGTCTAGAACGAAAGCGAGAGGACAGAAGGTCGATAGATAGCATGAGCACGAGGAGATGGATGGCTTTGGCTTCAGCTCCGCATTCCTGACGAGGTTACCGAAGTTTCGTCCGCAGATTCAATTTTAGTTGGGCGCCAAAGTACGCCACCGTCCGCTATCCGTGCCGCCCAGCGCCACGTATGCTACTTTCCTGAACGGGAGCTGCTTGCTCTTAGCCACCCTTTCAACTCCTGGTTTGATCTTCTTCCGTCTTTCTCTTTCCTGCCTGATCCTTTCATATATTTTTTTGTCCCCTCAGGGCCTCCGAAAGCCATTCATTTGGGGCCCATAACTTTTGTATTTTCGATACTCTTGGCACCACTGATTGGGGCTTCTTTCGATCCTTGATGCTTGTGGCACCTAAAGCAGTAGAGAGTTGCTGCTAACGAATGTACGCTTAATTATATCATCAACATTATTCCTTGTTTTGAAACAAAAATGGTTTCTCTTATATTTAATGATGAAATGAGGAAAGAAATTTTTACGATGATACTGAAAAATACGTATTTGCCCTAAAAACTTCTCTTTGTGTTCCAATTTATGATATTATTATTCTCGTGAGAAGGTAGGAACATTTTTTACAAGGAACAGGCAATTTTTTAAAATAAAATTAGGAAATTTCCATTACCTTATATGTATTTTCAAATTTAAATATTAATAATATTTTTTAAGGTTGGGTGCACAGTAGACTCTAGAATTTAAAATCGCTGTAATGCGAAACAGTAGCGCATTAAGATCCTAAAAAGTATAATTAAGTTTAAAGCTTTCCCTAGTAGAAACTCGTACCTGTATGTTGATATTAAATATAAAACTGAACCATCAATGTTTAGAAGTGGTGAGGTTTCGAAGCATTTATTTCAAAATTAAAGGAAAAAGTCAATTTCATATGTATTTTGTGAGAGTGACATTCAATTTTCAATTTTTTTCAACATGAAAACAGCTACTAGAAAGCACTGTTGACCTCATAGTTTTTTCTAATATCAAGCAGAAATATCATTAAAATTTACACTCTTATTCTTCCTTATTCCAGCATTTCAAAATAAATTATTACATTTATTTGTAAAATATCTTCTTTAATCTGGAAATGCTTGAAATTTATTTAGATTAAAACACAACTTGAGCTCTTCATAACAGTACTTTTCTTGCATATAAATGGATTGAATACAATTCAAAGAATATTTTCAATAGGCAATCAGCTTAATGTACCGACGACTATAATTATGAAATGCATGTAAAATACACATTTTATACAAGAGGATTAACCAATAATAATAAGCCAATGAAAATCAAAGTAAACCTCGATTCCAATATTTAACTGACTTAATGACTTTGATAATAATTGTTATCTGTATTCGTATTTCATTTGTGCTTCATAATTTATTTATTTTAAACTGAATAATTATTAAAAAATTCTACATAGAAAAAAACTGGGGTTAGGTAATTTTACAGTTCAAGTAAATGTTGGCATCCTTTAGTAGTTATACTTTAATGGTTCAATTAACTTAATAATAATATATCATTAAATCTGAATTATAAATTATTTTAAAATCTTTGTACTAAGTCGTGAAAGGAAATGATTTTTTTTATAAAAAAAACCTCTATCAGAACTCATGCTTTGAGTTCCTTTGAAATAATTTATCACTTTGGGTTTCTTTCCAGCAATTGAGGTTCCTTTTTTTGTAGCTCCCTTGAAACCAAAAACTGTTTTTAGTAGATACCCGATTTTGGTGCGTTTGTGCAATACCGTTTGGATTAAAGGTGAAGCAAATATTAAAGAAGTTATGTGAAAGAAGGCTTTCAAGGCCGACCTCGATATTTGAAATTCTGCATTCCCGGTTAAGAGTAATAGGAGACGCTGTAAAGGTAACCGCACATTTCCGTGACAATATCTTGTTCGTTAAATTTCACGGCTTGACTCGAGAGGACTGTAAGACGAGCGATGGTCTTTCATTTAGCTGCGAGGCTAATTAAGAACATTCTAAGAACATTTAACCTCTTTCGGTGCTGCAGCTCCCTTTTTTGCCATCGATCCTAGTTTTTTGGCGATTAAAGATATGTATTGCTTATTGTCAAATTCTGCGCTTGTGGTTAACGGCAAATCGTGTCTACAATGAATTTTTCGATTTTCAATTTTCTCTGTATTTTTCATCGGGTTTTCTTCTGAGTGATTCAAGTTGAGTGCAGGAAGCCCAGCAAATGCGTCATGCTAACCGGAATATCGATCTCTAGTATAGAGCGTTCCAGCGACACACTATCGGCACGCACCTCCTCAACCAGCAGAATGGGAGGGGTTTAAAGGCACGAGAAGGTAACTTGAAAAGTCAGATAGCAACTTACAATCGAAACTTTTAAACGCTCTCGTTGCGACAACGTGTCCCAATCATAAATGATAATTTTTTTCTACTTTATATGCAGTTATGCAATTAAAAATAATTTAATCAAAGAATGTGTGAGTTCTGCGGGACTTCATCCACAGATTCAAGTGTTGTGAAAAACTGATCTAAACTGAGCAAATGTACTTGCGTCTATGGTTTTTTGAGATGAGAGGCCGTGCATAAATTACGTAAAGTTTTTTTCTTAAATTGCGTACCACGTATCCCCTTTTGTAAGAGTTCATAGGTTTTGAACCTGCCTCGCAAGCTAGCATAATTTTCACGGAATAAATTGCGGTGAGTTTATTTAGAGGTTATTCAAAAAAACGTAAGAAGATTTGGATCATTAAAAAGTTCAGTAAAATTGTACTGTTTCTTATGAATTAAAAAATTGTTTTAACTTGAAGCCATGTAGATGAATTTTTAACGAAAGCAGATGATTCCTTAAGAAAAAATATAAAAGTTAATATTTTAACTGAGAGAAGATTTTTACTTCAAATCAAAAGCAGTTTAACTGAACAAAAAAGACAAATATTTCCATAAGCATAATTGAATCCCCGCCCGAAGCAGATGGATGATGATGAATTTTTAAATTAAAAAGATTTTTCAGACAATGGAACAATTAATTTATTCAAAATATTGAATTTTTAAGCTACAGGGCTTTGTGAAAGGAAACCTGAATTTGTCACCAAAGTGATGAATTTTTTACTAAAAAAGGCGAATTCGTCATAAAATATATAAGTTTTCAAACAAATAGTTGACTTTTCTACCAAGAAAATTAATATTCTACTAATCAGGATAAATTTTTAACTAAATACGCAGATTGTTAACAAAATCGTTGAGTTTTTAATAAATTTTGTAAATTTTCTACCAAATTGTTGACTTTTCAAATTGAAGATCAATTTTTTACCTTAAATAGAATAGGTAAATTTTATATTGAAAAATGAAATTCAAATTTAAAATTTCCTGCAAATATGGTAAGTTTTTCCCAAAAAGATGAATTTTAAAACCAAAAAAACGACATTTTCACAAAACAATTTAATTTGCAATAAACAAGTTAATTTTTAGAGCAGTTTAATTTTAAACTAAAGAGGTGAATTATTAATTCAAATATTTTGACCAAAACTTAATTTTGAAGGAAGTTTCTCCATCAATTCGATAAATTTTTACCCTAAAAAGACGAATTATTAACAAATCACTTTAAAGTAGATTAATGTTCATACCAACAGTACCATTTTTTAGCAAAAAACGAATTTCAAACAAAATAAATAAATTTTGAAATTAAAAACGTTAATTTTTAAATTAAAGAAAACGAATTTGAGGCAAAACAATGGCATTTTGAAATGACTATTGAAAAAAATCGTTTAGAAAACTAGAAATTTTGTTATGAAAATAAAGTTTCGAACTACGCAGCATATTAGGTTCTGAAGAAATCTGACGTATCTTAAGGATGACCCTTATTTGTTTATTCGCTAATTATTGCATCGTGAGTTTATTATCATTAGAGTTAGCATTAAAAAATAATTCCTATTGAAGCGTGTTCTTCAACAGTGAGTTAATCACTACTTACCAAAAGGAACGTTTTGTACCTATTTTTACATATTATATAACGTTTATGACAAGCAGCGCTAAACACACTTTTGCAGAGCGCGCTTAAATCATCAATAAAGTAACATCAATTTTCTTACATATAATGTACTGGGCAGTAAGTGCTAAATTGCGCTGACAAACATCGGATTAAAATGAAATCTTTTTAAATTTTATTTTGAGTCACTCTTAGACATAAAAGTATCTTACGTAATAAACTGTTTTGGTCACGTACCCCCTCCGCGCTTACTTTAAATAATATATGTATTAACTAAAAAGTGAAAATTTTAAAAATACGCAATCTGAGCCTACTCTCACAGTATCTTTTTGCGTAAATTTTCCACGCTTATAATGATAAGATGTTGATGCAGGTCTTAAAAAAATGCGTTTGGAAATGACTCTGGTTTTTTGTGACTTCTGACGAGATAAGTCAACGGTTAACCAGGCTGACTGGGTTAACGAACAAACATCCAAAATAAATTCTTGGAAAGGTCTTGGAATATACGGGAGGCGAATCGATGACGTCGTGCAAGCTCGCAAATAGAAAAAGGAGACTAGAAGAAAAGGAAATCAAAGAAAAACAGAGGACGTGCCATTTTGCCTCGCTCGAGGGCGTCCGGCGATCGAATTTACTGCCTGGCTGCCCAATGGGCACCCGTTGACTCGGACAAAACTTCTTCCACCTTCAGCACCATCGTCGTTCTCCAGTCTCCACACTTCTCCTATACGTCGACTTATCTCGACCACCTCACTTCGCGAAGAGGCATTGTAGGAGCCTTTATTCCAATAACATTTCGGTAGACTTCCCATAACTCGGCCACTCCTGCATCCTCGACCAAGCGACCCTCAGAGTGCTCCTGTTCGCTCCATTATGCGAAAGAATAAGGTTCCACCGCACAACAGTGCTGTAATCAAACGCCGGCGCGCTTCTATTATTAATAAATGTTCAATTTCGCAACGAGAAAATGAGAAAATGGGAGGGTTAAAAATATACGAAACAATAGGAGAAGAAAGAAAAGAAGCAGACAAGCTGATGGCTAATGTAAATCATTATTGTGCAGAGAAATGGAGAAAATAAACTGCCAGCACTGGAGAGACGGATAGTTGCTTCAACAGAAATTAACTGAGGGGCTTGTTTTCTTCATTGGGAGGTGATAACTCAATGTGATGAACTGTTTCATATTACATTGTGACCTTGTAATGCTTGTTTTGTTATTGGAAAAAAAAACTTTTTTGAAGGAAAAACGTGACGCTATGGTTAATTTAATTATGATCAAAGTGTAGCTCGTTCTTTAAACTCGTATTTCCTATTGGGAAACTATTAATATCCAAGCGTATTATTATTACTCGTTATTCCCTTCATTCGAAGGAAATTGAAAAATTTTTTACGTTGTTCTCGCGCTTTTCATCGTAAATAGAATGTATATCAAAGAAGATTCACAATTTTTGAAAAATTTTAAGCTATGTTAGATTTTTGAAACATTTCTTTATAATTTATAATAATTACTGAGAATGAAAATAAAAAATTTAATATAATTTTAAATTTGATACATTTAATTTTAGGCGTTTAAGGTTCAATATATTGTAATTAGATCACAGAGTATATTCTAAAGGTTAGTTGTACCTAAGTCGGTTAGTTGCAAATGAAAATGGTTAGTTCCAAAAGTCAAAA
>JAAAKG020192196.1:0-24513 GCA_010014905.2 Druon quercuslanigerum
AAACTGACGAAATACGAGGTCTGGCTATTAAATAACGAGACTGTCTACGAAAAAGGGTTTTATTATACAAATTATTCAACATTCGAATGCTCCCCTTCAATATACTCCCCTGCTATCGCCACACACCTTTCCGCGCAATTAAAAAAAATCGCAACCAATCAGCAACACCGAAAAAATATGATTTTTGAAAGAAAACGGCTCCACAAATAAGAAGTAGGCTAAGCATGCTCCTGGAGTGGCCGAGTAACTATGGGAATCATTAGGACAATTGTCCCTATGTAAATCTTTAAACACGTTTTTCTCGATTTAACATTTTTCAAAATCCCCCACTCATAGCGCAAATGTATTTGACCGATCGATTTAAACTTGCGTGCGCAAAATGCTGAAGTATTTCATTTGTCGGTGAACCACTACAAATTGAAAAAAATTGTGTTAAATTTTTTGTTTAAATTCAAGGAAATTTTTGGGTGAAAATCGTTTTTCTTTGCATATGGCCACCATTTTTTGAAATATAATTATTTTCGAAATTTTTTGGGTTTAGCGACTAACTAAGGATTAAAATTTTTTAAATCATTTTGATTTGTTTATTTTAGACTCGCAAGTGTGAAGCTAGAAATCGGGCAAGTTGACCTTCGAATTTGGACATGTCGGACATCCGCCCTTATAAATCAAAATATTATTGATGTATTAGGATGAAATACATTTATTTTATACTTTAAGAGTACATTAATATACCAAAAAAGTTTTGAAAAGATTCTTTATTATTTTCATCCCCAAAAATGCCCTAATTTTCGGCTGTTATACGAAATTCCCCCCTTAACGGATTCCCAAATTTTTTTTAGAAGGATCAGCAATCGTTGCATAAGAGCGTCTATGGATTCGATTTTTCAATTTTAATTTTAATATATTTTTCATTTAAATAAACAAATAGCGAAAATTAGGCATTTTTTATTCATTACTTGTTATCTTCAAATAATTACTCAAATAATCCAATTCTCTTTGGAAATGAATGTCGAAGTGTCTAAAGAATGTAAATAATTACCATAATATCAATTCTAATTGTTATAAAAAAATGTTATTATAAAAAAATATCAACATCGTCAAAGTCTTACTTGCAAAGTATGTTTGTGCATTTTAATTACTTGGTTTTATCCAAGCGCTCATATTTTATCATGAAATTTTGTTGTCTGCTATAACCTTTTTATTTCATAAACACATTGTATAAGTAAATGCATAGTTTAGGCACTTATTGGCCGAAAATAATGATTTTTCTTTCTTATTACGTTTACATTATTTTAGTGGTAATAAGTAGTGACAAAGAATAATTATTTAATATTATTTGTTTATTTCACAAAAAATGTAAAGTTTAATCATTTATAGACAGCTTGGAAGCTAATGCTTATTTAATATCATAAACAATTTTCAGTGATATAATTTGAAAGCAATAATCAGGAAAGATTACTTGCTCTCTATGAATGACTACACTATGCATTTGTTTATTAAAACAAATTTCTTTAAAATAAACAATTAATATCGAACGAGAAGTCTTCACCTATAAATGACCAATCTATGCATTTGCTTATAATATTTGTTAATAAAATTAATAAATAATATCGGAATATCAGTCTTTATCACTTATCACTACAATTAATATAATTATTTAAATATAAATATCTTTATGTTTTTTTACATTCTCAACATTTATGATTGAAGAAGTATTAGAATTGACCGATATTGCGCATAAAGCCAAACAATTTATATTAATGAAGTTTTTGAATAAAAATAAAATTCTCAGAATTATAGCATTTTAAACATTTTTTAAATTAATCGAAAATCAAAATTGTAAGCCAAACAACGCACGATTTGAGAAAAGTAAAGAGAAGAAAATATTGCTTTTTTAAAGCGCTCCAACATTATCATTCAAAATTTTAAAATTTCTTGGAAAATCGAAAATTTTAATTTTAATTGCACAAAAAAATACTAAAACATAAAAAATTCCATTTTTTGGTCAAACTACGCACGATACGAAAAAAGAGGAATGAACCAAAATTGTGATACGAAAAAAGATCTACAAACTCGTTAATGATCACTTCTTGATAGGACGCGTACCTTTTGTTTTATTTGTGAAAAATAAGATTTAAAATAAATATATATATAAATTTGTAAAAAAACGATGGAAGTTATAAAGAAATTATTTAACAAAGATTGTTTACCCGAAAAAGAGCTATGAATTTGTTATGAATCACTTTTTCATAGGATACGTAGTTTTGGGTTTAATCATAAAAGTGGCATTAAAATTAAAAATTAAAAATTTGTTGAAAAACGACAAAAGGTGCGAAAACAAATTAAGCAAAATGACGTCAAGTAGAACCCCATAGTTAATCCCTGAAACAGTTTTTAAACATTTTTATTTTAATAACATTTTTTTAATGAACACCTGTATAACTTTTAGTTAAAAAATTGATAATTAAAAAAATATTAGAGATATTCTAATGAAACTTTCAGGATTCATTAGTGTAATACTTGTGCTTTAATAAAATATATTTAAGTTTAAATTATTTATTTGTTTTTATATTGTTAATTAACTTTTTAGTTAACAAATAAAAATTTCAATGACTTCTCCCTCAAAAAACAAAAGTTTTTTTCTCGCTATTATGCATTGAACATTAAAATAATGAAATCCGTGAAAAAATTTGACTGCTCGCGATTGGATAAAACAAAAAAAAAATTATTTATGTTGGGCGGTGAGTTAATAATTTTTTAATGATTTTTTTTATCAAATGGATTAAAGCATTTATTCACGCGACCCATGATAAATCAAAAACAAAATTATGAACACCAATACAATTTAACACAAATTTAAAAAAATTAAATTATATTAAAATCAATAAAAATTGCTAAACACGAATTTATCAAACGAATACTCTTGACTTTAAAATTTATACACTGATGATACACTGATTATGACAATATTTTTAAAACCTAAAATAAATACAATTGGGGCAGTTCGTGAAGAAAAATAAGATAAATAAAATAATGATAATAATAATAAAATTATTTATGGAATAACATTTTTTTTAAATTAAGGATTGTTTCTTATTTTATAATTACTGAGTAGATCGAAAGGTGAGTCAATGACGCGCGGGGGAGCGCGCCGTACCCCCAGCGCTCACCGCTCGTCATAAATAAATATTTTTTTGTTTAATCTAATCGCAAGCAGTCAAATTTTTTTGTGAATTCCGTTACTTTAATGTTTAATGCATAATACCGAGAAAAAAATTTTCTTTTTGAGGGAGAAGTCATTGAAATTTTCATTTGTTAATTAAAAAGTTAATTAACAATATAAAAAGAATAATTCGAACTTTTATATATTTTATTAAAGAACAAGTGATAAGCTAATTCATTCTGAAAGTTTCATTAAAATATCTCTAATAGTTTTTTATTATCGATTTTTTAAATAAAAGTCATACAAATTTTCATTTAAAGAAAAATTTTGTTTAAAAGAAAATTTTTAAAAACTGTTTTGGGGATTAGCTTTTTATAGTAAATACTTTATGAAAAAAGACTTACACCTAAATTTAATAATCAATTTGTTAGATTTCCATCATTCACGATTGAGAAAATATTAGAATGGCCAAACGACGAAAAGTACGACAAAAAGTGTTAAATAGAAATTATAGCTTTTGCAAAATCCTAGAAAATGTCTTTTAACCGTTTTCAAATAGAATTCGGCATTTGTTTTATCTTAAGTCATATGCAGATAATCGAAAATTCCAATATTACGCTAAAGGACACGAGGTGATATGTCGTTAATATAATTTGTTTATAACAATCAGATTCAAAAGCCTGTTAATTATTTATATTCTTCAGATACTTCAACATTCATTTTTAGCAAATATGAAATTAATAAGGTTATTTAGTGAATGATAAAAACAATAAATAAAAAATGTCTAATTTTTGTTTTTTATTCACATAAAAAATAAAGAATGATAAATATTAAAACATCTAATTAATGGACGTTCTTACGCAACTATATCTGATTGCTTCTAAAAAAATGTTTGACAATCGGTTAAGAATTCTAGGCTGCAGGTGATTGTTATAGTTAATTCTTGATTCAGCCCACTGTGCAGCGGGGTTTGAATGACAAACAATGTTTAATTAAATCAAATATTTGTTTGATCATATATCAAAGAAAGAATTCGTTTAATTTAAACGAAAATCCAATCTCAAAAAAGTGGTGAAATGAAATATTTTGAAAATCTTACAATAATCACTGCTTAAAACCTTATTGGATTTTTATTGATTGAAGTTGCTTTACGCTAAAATTAAGTTATTGATTTAGCCAACTATTTAGTTTGTAAGATATAGTATTACTGTTTTATTAGTTGATACTGCCATTTCATTACTTGGCACAATAATTTCATCAGTTGCAGTGACTATTTCATTAGTATCAGCAACAAGTGAAATGATTTTTTTAACTAATAGAATAGCAGTAACACATTAAGAAAAATGTTTCATTAAAAAAAAAGTTTGACTGTACATCAAAAATATAATATATATTTGATTTAAATAAAATTTATTTGAGCTAAGCAATGGTGTTTAGATAATATATATTTTATTTGAATCCAGAAAATATTTGATAAACTCAATAAAATATTTGTTTGACCATATACCAAAGATTTTTTTGTTTTATTTAGACAAACATTTTTCCGAGTGTGAAATTTTTTTCTACAGATTTTATGATCCTGTCTGAAAGAAAGTGATATAGCGAAATGTCTAAAAAATCTCGTAATCATTACTGCTGAAAGCCTGATTGGATTTGTATTACTGTGAGTTATTTTACACCGGAATTAATTGTTAATTGGGCCATCTATTGAGTTTTTAAGATATAATAGTACATCTATTTTTTTCAGTTGATGCCACTATTTTATTAGTTGGTACAGAAATTTCCTAAGTTGCAGTGACTATTTAATAAGTACCAGAAAGCAATGAAATGGTTTTCCAAACTAATAAAAATACAGTACTACACTAAAAAAAATCTTCCATTCAAAAAAAGTTTTTTAGAATGAAAGTAATTTATTATTTGATGTGGTCAAACAATTTTTTTATTTGATAAAATTCTTTATTTGACCTTTTTATTTGATTGGAATCCATTCTTATTTATATCAAATAAATTTCCTTGTTCGAACTTAATAACTTTTTTGTTTACTTTAAAAATTTATCATTTTTGATGAATAAATGGTTTTTGTTTCTTAAACCTTATTAAATTTTATTATGGTTTAAAAGTATTAATTGCAGGTAAAATCATCATAGAAAAGAGAATGAGCCTACAGTAAATAAACGTTAAGTAAAAACTAAAATATGCTTATAATAATTATTTTTAATTTTAAACTATTAACACATATAGATTTCTGAAGACTAATAGAATAAAATACATTTTTTTACGTACATTAGTATTTAAAATGAATAATTATTTGCGAGCCAAATCCCCTTCCTTCTATTTTTTATTTCTTTCGTCTTTTTTTACTTTTATTATTATCAAATCACTATAAAAAACACTTGTAAAAAATAATAACCAACGTTTCGGCACTCATACAGCACCTTTATCAAGATAAAAGGAACAAAATATATATCAGGCAGGAACAGCAACGGAAATACGATGCTCTCTCTCTTTTATCTTTGGTTGTCAGGGAGAGAGCATCGTGATTTCGTTACTGTTCCTTCATGCTCAAATTTTGTTTTGCCTTGACAAGGGTACCATATGAGTGCCAATATTTCGCTAATTATTTCTTACAAACAATGTTAGTAATGTGATATAATAAAGACGAAAGAAATAAAAAAATAAAGAAGCGGATTTGGTTGCTTCTCTTCCTCTTTTTCTTTCCTATTTTTTTATTTTTTGTCAAAAAAAGAATTTATTTATTTTCTTTTTCAGGGAAATGTTTAACATTTTTCAAGGTGCAATAAAAACATTTTATGGTGGTTTTTTGAATTTGTTCGTTATAGATTCTTGGTTTTATTCTCAGGAATTCTGCACATTAAATGTTTTGTTATCTAAAAAAGCATTTAGTTCTTTAAGTTATACGATATCAAACAATTAAAAAAACTTTTTTAAGTAAACATTTTTTAGAGTATATCTTAAAAAATAAATATTTGGACCACCTAACGATTTTATTCAGTATACATCTTAAATTTGGAAGTTTTTAATATTCAGACTAAACAAAATTTTTTTTTCTCATACAAAAATTGTGTATCTTAAATTTCAAATATTAAAAATTAATTTTAATAATAATCTCTTCTAACAAGATAACCCTTCATAGAACCATTTGCAAATTTAGAAACATTTGTGCTATATGATACACGTGCGCTGTTTAATTAATACTGTCAAATTGTCTAATAAATTATTAAAAATATTATACGTTTATGTTAAGACTTTTTAAAGAAGACTTCGAATTTCTAAAAACGATAGGTGACGTTCGTTTTTTCCAAAAATTAGCATTTTTATACAAAACTTCTCATGAGAATTCCCATTTATCAACAATTTTCGGATACTTTAGCGTTTTACATTGAAAATCTGTATTTTTATTCAAGATTGATTAGCTTTCGAATATTACAAATTATTGTACAATTATAGGTTGATCTAGCCATTTTCGCCAGAAATATTGATATGGATTTCAAAGAAAATTGAAAATTTTGGAACAATTTAAAGTTTTTTTCTTTAAAAATTGTTATTTTTAATTAAAAAAGTCATACGATTCTTCTAATTATCATTATTTTTTGGACTATTAATTAAAAGCAATAAATACACCATCGTTATGTAATTTTAGATTTTTTCGCGTTTTATATAGAAAATGAGTGATTTTCATAAAAAAAGCATCAGATCTTAATAACGACACAATTTTTTTTAATTTTAGATAAGGCTCGTGTGTTTGATCTAAAATATACACCGATTTTAAAGATTTACTATTTTTTTAAACAATTTTAGGTTAACCCAGTTTAGGTAATGTTAATGTTTTTTGTCAAAAAATGGTATTTTATTAATTATCAAAAAAAAATATATTGAGCTTTCCTTTTCTTTAATTTTTTGTAACAGATACCATGAAATAGAACACTTTGGTATCAATAATATTTTATCATTTATATTCAATATATCATTTCTTTCTAGTTAATAAATGAATTATTGTGCAAAATTCCTGAAATTAAAACTCATAATCTAACGGCCAAATTTTAGACAACCACCATACTGTTTCTATTGCAATTTGAACAATAATAAAAAATTTCGTCAAAAAAAAAGAAAAAGATTACTTTTTTCTGGACAAAAACAAAAAAGGAAAGAAAAATCAGAAGACAATGAACCAAATCCCCTTTCTTCTTTTTTATTTATTTTGTCATTTTTATTATTTTTAAGTCATAATAAAAAAGCATTTGTAAAATGTAACCACCAACATTTCGGCACTCATACGGCACCCTTATCAAGGAAAAAAAGAACAAAAAAAAAGCAGAACACAATTTTTCCAGCAAGCAGGAACAGCAACAGATCCACGATGCTCTCTCTCTGACACCCGAGAATCAAGTAAAAGCAAGTCTTGATTTACAATCATCAAAGGGAAAGCATCGTGGTTTTGTTGCTGTTCCTGCCTAATCAAAATTTCTTTTTCTGTTTCTTTTTTAATTTGCTTCGCCTTGATAAGGGTGCTGCATGAGGGTCGAAAAGTTGGTAATTATTTTTTTACAATTTTTTTTTCTTTTGTGATTTGATAATAGAAAATAAGGAAGACAAAAGAAACAAGAAAGAGTAGGAAGGGGTTTGGCTCGTTAACTTCTTATTTTTCGTTCATCTTTTTTATTTTTATAAAAAAAAATTTAATTTCTTTTTTAGAATTTGTTTATCTTGTTTTAAATTTCAATAGGAACATTTTATGGTTGTTGTCCTTTATTCCTTAGATTCTGGATTTTATTTTCAGGAATTCTACACATTGACTGGATTATTGAACTTTAAATAGAATTTTGCAAGTTACTTTAATCTCATTTAATTTTTTTTTTAATTTTGAATAAATTATGTAATAAAAGTTTTATTTATTATGATTACATAAAAATTCATACCTGGTAGCCATTCATCACTCGGATGACCAGCATTTGTCCGGCATCTGTGCGTGAATTGTGCCAAATGTCTTTTTGCCAAATACTCATAATCACCAAAAACGTTCCCGAAAAGAAAAAAACGTATAGAAAACATATTTTTAATGATAACCTGCCAAAACTCTTATAATTCAGTGTATCAGTCATCATTCGCGATAGTTGACCCATCTAAAAAGAAAAAACAAATTTGTTTAAAAAAGATAATAAAGTAAATATAAAGTAATGTTAAAAGAATTATGGAATTAATTTGGATCAGAAACTGCTATTTAAAAAAAAAATTGAGAAAAATATAGTCTTTTTATGTTTGTACTTGCAACAACATTTTTTCATTATTAAATGAAAAAGTGGTATTTTTAGCCAACACCTGGAAATATTTTTGTCATAAAGTTACATTAGGGTGGTCCAAAAAACGATTTCCTTTTCTTTTTCCTTCACATTCACTTCTCTTCTATCTCATATTAATTTTGACAGTTTTCCACTCCAACACCTATCCACTTTTCACCCACTCCATCCTTCCCTAGAATCTTTACCACGTTCTATTTTCAGCTTCCTTTATCTTCCATTCCTCTTTTACATCCATCCTATACATACTTCCATGTTTCTTTCTCCCATTTACAGATTCTGCACTTTTCATTCTCTTTATTTTCCCAATACATCCCTCTCCTCACCTCGTTTTCCAATCTAAATCTTGCTATTCTGGTCCATCATCTCTCTCCCCATCCCTTTTCTGAATACTTTGGTAGTCCTTCCTTTTTTATAATCTTATACTATTTATTAAATTATGGTTCTTCAAACAATTCTCAACCTTTCCATTGATAGTCTTTCCCTGTTCCTTGCCTCCAGTTCTTCATAGCTTACTCCATTCCCCTCTCACATATCTCTTTCATTGACCAACTCCCTTCTTTCATCTTCCTATCCTGTTAGTTCTACCGTTCTCCCTCTCCTTTCTTCTACCTCTTTTAAACAGTTTTTTGCTAACTCCCCGCCCGTTAACTGCCTTAACTTCCTTTTTAGTTGTCATGTCCTCTTATCCTCTTTAGTACTTAATTTATCCCTTTCCGCTTAATTTCTCACCATTGAACCATGTATTCTCCAGTCTAACCCTAGCGTACACGTTCTGTACCTTTCTTGTAAGATCTTAATCTCTTTTCTTCACTTCCATCCCCATTTCACTGCTCCACAACCTAATACCATCCATACCAGTGTATTAAATAACTACATTCTCCTTCTCCGATCCTTCTTAAACCTTCTTTTTTATCCCTCATTTTCTAAACCTCATTATCTTTGTCTTTTTTACATTTCAATTCTACTTTTTCGAATCTAAATGTTTCTCCAATCCATTAATTAGGCCCTTTATCTTTTTTTCATCGACTACCGTCAACACTATAGCGTCCGCGTAAGCCAGCATATACATCTTTTTCGCATCCATCCTATCGTTTTTGTCTACTCCTCCTAGCAGATCCATAAAATAATATTTTCATTCTAACATTTCAATACCCTTGTTTACACTTTTTCTTCTTTTTCTTTCCGTATTTACTACCTTCCATACCTCTTCTTCCCTCCTGGCCTTCTCTACCTCTTCTTCAAACCTTGTATCCTCTTCTTCTTTCTTTTGGTCACGCAACTCAGCTAACTCCTTTTTTCTCCTATATTCTTCTGCAATATTCTTTTCTTTTCTCCATTTTCTTCACTGCATCCTAACCTCCTTCTTTTTCTCTTAACAATCCTCATCCAATCCTTCTCTATTGCCATCTTTATTAACTTCTTTCTTACTTGTGCACTTTAAGCCCCTTTTTATTTCTCCTGTCGTTTTTCCATTTCCTCGTCCACATTTCCCTGTCCCATTTTCATTTTTCTCACCTTTTCTATAAACTGTTCTTTTCTTTTTATTGACTACTCCCCTTTTCCTAATCTTTTTACCTTTTCTTCCTTTTTATTCATATTCCTATTACTTTTTTATCCCTCTAATGTCACTATTGAGGAAAAGTGATCCGAATCAATATAATCTCCTTCCTATCCCAACTTCTCCAAGCTCTTCAACAACTTCTTTCCTCTCTCTCCTGCCCATCTCCTTCCTCCTCTATCTTCTGTTCTCGCATTGAAA
Source organism: Druon quercuslanigerum (assembly GCA_010014905.2). Lineage (NCBI taxonomy): Eukaryota > Metazoa > Arthropoda > Insecta > Hymenoptera > Cynipidae > Druon > Druon quercuslanigerum. Next base: position 10,244 of record JAAAKG020192196.1, read on the forward strand.
TTCTTACATATAATAAGCCTAATATCTTCTTTATTTTCTTCAAACATTTCTTTCATCTCCTCTGCTTTCTCGTGCACATCAGCGTCTACATTAGAGTGGCTCAAAACGGCTTCTTTTTTTTAGAGGGCAACAATCCCCCCCCCCCCCAATTCATCACAAATCCAAAAAAAGAAAGTCTATTATTTTTTATTTTTTTATTTTGATATTAACATGTGCCAGTTTTGACTTGAAGTTTCCCATGTAAAATCCATGGGGAAAAATTACTTTTTTGAGTTTTTGAAATAATTTATTAGGGTTGGAAAAAATGTGATGGAAAACTGGGGGGGGGGCTGTAAAGAATTAACTACGAAGAATTCAATGTATCAAACATATTATCAGCATATTATCCTCTTTTTTTTACTTAAAATGATTAAATTGGTCTAGTCGAATATTTAATAATAATGATTTATTAATTTTAAATTGTTTAAACAAAGAGAATTGATTACTATTCTATTCTATTATATTCTATTACTATTATTGGTCTAGTGGAATATTTATTTACATTAGGTCATCAATTTTTAATTAATTAACCAATGTGTTTAAATATTAAACTAGACCAATAGTAATAATTTTTATTTAAAAAACTTCAAAAACATAAAATCAAGAAATTCCATTTGTTGAAACAGTTAAAAATTAATTAACTAATGTTGGTTATTATTTCACTACGCCAACAGTATTTCGGTTTACAGTTTTTTAAACTAAAAAATATAATTCTAAATAATAAATAGAAACGTTAACTTTTGTGGCAAAAAAATTAACATAAATTATTCTATGAGAATATTATTAAAAATAATTATAGATTGTTGAAAAACTTATGTTTTCAATATTTGTTGAGTATTACCTTAATATAATAAAATATTGGATAAAAAATGAATAATTTTTTTTTAAATCCGCGACTTTCTATCTCTTTTCTAAAAGAAAATTGCTAAAAATGATAATAAATTCTTTAAACAATTTATTGAAACATCTCCTTATCGATATAGAGTTATATCCTAGGTATATATAAACAAAATCTAACAAATTAATTACATTTGCAGCCAAATTATAAATTTTTTTATACAAAAATATAAATTCTCAAGAAAATAGTTAAATTTTAAGAAATTACAAGTTTAAACCAAATAGTTTGAACACTGGATCTGACTTTAGACCAATTTTCAATTGATTATTTTCTACCAATCTTTTTTTGTTTTCAAACATATTTTAAGTAAATAGTCGAATTTTTGAGCTAAAAATCATAAATTTTTAAATCAAAGCATAATTGTTAAATTTTCGACTTAAAACAACGAATTTTCCATTAAAAAGTTTTTAAGTAAAAAACTAAACTTTTAAGAAGGCATCTTCTACCTAATAAGGTAATTTCCAAAGATAAATGTCACAGTTGATATTTCACCAAAATATTAATTTTTAGGAAAAAACTTGAATCTTTAATTAAAACGCATTATTACATGACTTTTTAGAGCAAAACGGATTAAAATTGATTTTTTGAATTCACTTTTTCGACTCTAATTTGTAAACTAAGAAAGATCACTTTTTTAGCAACAGGGAAAAAGATGCAAAATAAAATTTCAGATCCAGATGTATCCTTCAAAAATTACAATTTGAAAATTTTGTGAAAAGCCACCAGGAACTTTGATTTCGCCCGAGAAAATGTTATGTGTCATGTAAATTATGGTGAATTTTTATTACATTCTAATGTTTAAAATAACGAAAGCTTGAAATAATAAATTAATCGACCATCAGTGAAATTAATTAAATGAATTCAAATCTATCAATATTTTAGATAATGAAACCTTTGAACTTACATTGGTTTAAAAACTACTTTACTCATTAGGTCTTCTAAATTGTTATCAACTTTTTCTAATTTATAAGGTCAAGATAAGAATATTTTTATTTATTTCAAGATTCAGAAATTTGAACACAAACTCGACAAACATTTTAAATTTCAGGAAAAAATGAGTGGAAATATTTGTTAACTTGTAAATCGGCTAAATCATGCAACCTGGTTCCTGATATGTGCCCTCTATGTACATAAGGTATTTACCAGCCACTGCTCGAAAATAGAGCAATTAAAAGAATTTCCGCAATTTATCTATGTTGGCCTACTTTATTCTTTATGTTTTCCAAATTGTTTCTAATTTGTAAAGTCACAAAAAAATATTTTCATTCATTTCAAGGTCCCGAAATTTGAGCATAAGATCGATAAACATTTTAAACTTCAAGAAAAAAATGAGTGGAAAAAATGTGTCAATAAATTCAACCAATAAAATTTGTTTTAACTACCAATCCGGGTGTCTTTGTCAATAATATAAGTAGAAAAATATTTAGAAACAGTCGCGTAATTCAAAAACTTAAAAATACTGAATCATTTCTAAAAAAATGAAAAAATTTATAAATATTTAGGATAAAATCTTTTACATTTTTCATGATACTATTACGGAAGCGAATTTGATAGAAAAAAAATATTTAAATTGATTTACTATACAAAAATAAATAAACCAAACATGTAGCGTTTTCGAAGAAGGTATATTGGGCGCCGAAGCAAAAATATCGCCTATGCAGTTACCGTTTTTTTTTATTCAGAAAATCTTCTTGATTCTAAAAATTTTCGTTTTTTAATATGAAATTACTGAAAAATCCGCACACTGTATAATTCAAAAGTACAAAAATTCCCAAAATTAGTAGAGAGCCAAAATAGGAAAATCCCATATTAAAAAATTCTTGAATAATAAGATATCTCGATTAGAAAATTCTCAAATCATGAAAATTCCCTATTTCAAACAATAAAAAAATGTTTTTTAATAAATACCTATTATTTATTTTTTGAAGATGCAAAAATAAAAAATTGTTATCAGACAAAAATATTTCCCTAAATTGTGGTTTGAATATATAATAATAATAACTGTATAAAAATTGTAAATAAAATTAATTTTAAAACAGATGTTTTTCCCAATTTTTTTAATTCTCCCTACATTTTCTCTAGACGCAATATCATTTTACAAACAAACTTTGCGGGATTCAATTTATCACGGATTTTTCTCGGAGATTCAGTTCTTTTTTTAATTTACAAATTAATTTCTGAGGACGTTTTTTGTAGTATCCACATTTTCAAATACATTTTTCCATCGAGATGTATATAATTTTCATTATTAATCTTATTTTTAATTCAAATAATAATTTTTTTAAACTTTTTATATCCAACTATTTGTTTCTTTATTGAAAATATTTTATTACTTTATTTCCACAAGTAAATAAATAATATTTAATAAAATTAAATTTTTTTTATTTTAAATTCGGAAATTTTACAGTTCGGCAATTTTCTGCCCAGAACCTTATACTCAGAGAATTTTTACATTCGGTGATTTTAAAAATCCCGGAATTTTATTTTTCAGGATTTTAATTTCGTTCCTTGCAGGAAAATTCTTTTATTTTTAATAATTATTTGAATTAAAAATAATAATAAGTGAAAAAAAATTCCTAATGAAAGAGAGCTATACTAGAAAAAGGTTCTTATTAAATGAAAAAAAATAATTAAAAAATGCTATACATATTTTTAAAAAATGCATTGAGAAATTCTTGATAAGATTTCCGAAGAAACAAATATACAAAACTATATCTCACTGAATTGCGGCCCAAATGCGCTCAAATGCGCCATAAAGAAAAAAATTTGCGCCACATTGATAATCGAGTTATCAGCGATCCTAATGGGGGTGGGGGCTGACGTAATTTTTAAAACTATTAACATGTTTTCAAATTCATAATATCAATCTGTCATAACTTTAAAAGCGCTCAAATGCGCCACCACTAAAAAATTTTGCGCTAGGTAATTAAAAAAGATATAATATTAGGTGGGAGGGGAGAGCAAAAATAAAATTGTCAACTTATAAAATATCCATTACTGCAAAGTCCGCAACACTAGAAATTCATCGAATTTAAAAAATTAATATTGTTTAATTAATCATATTTATAGGTCAGTTACACCAGCCCCCACCACTCCTAATTTTCAAGGTTTCTATAGCCCACAGAATTGCGCCCCAAATGCGCTCAAATGCGCCATAAAAAAAAATTTTGCGCCACATTGATAACCCAGTTATCAGCGATCCTAATAGGGGGCGAGGGCTTGCGTTATTTTTTTAAACTAATAACATTTTTTCAAATTAATCATATAAATCTGTACATAACTTCAAACGCTCAAATGCGCCACCACTAAAAATATTGCGCTAGGTTATTAACAAAGATATAATATTTGGGAGGGGGCAGTGTTACGCAGGCTTTCAATTTTCAAAATTGATGTGCAATATAAAGTTGCGGACATGGATTCATTCCTCTTCTCTGTTAATTAGCTAGCGCAAAATTTTTTTATAGTGGCGTATTTGAGCGCATTTGAAGTTATGACAGATAGATATGGTGAATTTGAAAAAATGTTCTTAGTTTAGAAAAATGATGTTAGCCCTCCTCCCCCCACAATTAGGATCGCTAATAACTCGGTTATCAATATGGCGCAAAAATTTCTCTTTATGGCGCATTTAAAACGCAATTCAGTGGGCTATGGAAAATTCGAAAATTAGGAGGAGGAGGGGGAGGGGTGGCTGGTGTAACAGACCTATAAATATGATTAATTCAACAATATTAATTTTTCAAATTCGATGAATTTCTAGTGTTGCGGACTTTGCAGTATCGGATATTTTATAGTCGACAATTTTCTTTTTGCACTTTTATAATGTCGGGAATTTCAAAGTATCGGGATATTGATTTGTCGGGATTTTTATCCGTTCTATATAATTTTCTTTAAATCATTATTATTTATAATATAAACAACAATGGTAAAATAAACAGTGAAACTTCGAAAAATGTTCATTTCATAAAAATATTTTATTATTGTATTTTTCATGAATGAATAATATTAAAACCATTTTTGTACTTGATTAAAAACGGGAATTTCACGGTCTTAAATAATTTGTAATTTGACCATTTTCTGTCATAAATTTATAAATTCAGTAATTTAATAAACTCTTCTGGAATCTCCCGATCATCTAGTTTTATTTAACATTTAAAAATTTTATTTTAAAGTATGAGAATTTTAATTTTTACTATTTTAGTATTTCCAATAAATCATCTGTTTAAAACAAAAATCAATAATTACTAAAATTCATTAGAATATGTAATTTAAATGCGTTAATATTGAATATAATAATGAAATCTTTGATCGATTCACATATCTTTCAATATAATGCATTCCTTCTTGCATTGCTTTCCTCTGAAATTTTAATTGAAAAAAGTTTGATAACCAAAGTTTCATTACTTTTGTATTCTTTCCAAAAAATTCTAATAATTTTTAAAACCAATTTTAAATTACCTATAAGGTGATTATTTAACATTTAATTTTAATGCTGATGATGGCAATGTTTAATTTTCACTATGATAATTTTTTAAATTAATCAACTGTTAAGTAATAACATTAAATAGCCATTTCTCATATTCATTAAAATATAGTTCTAATCAACTGAAATTTCTTTCAATTAATTTTTTTTAAAATTTAACTTTTTTAAAATAGGGCCACAAATTGTGTGTATTTTGAAATCTTGTACAGTCGGTGAGTATCAGACCACTAACCGGGTGAACTCAATAAAATTAACCTTGACTTTGAAACGCGATAGCGCCGTACAGAATGTAGATAAAACAAAAAATTATCACTTCAAAAACCCGTTTATATTTTTTAACGTGTAGTGGTTCAAAAAGTTTAGAGATTCGATTTATTATTAGTTTAATATTCAACTAAAAATATAAATTTTTTAACTGATAATGGCATACTTATATTTTCAGTTTGAAAAATTAATTTTTAACAAAACTAAAAAAGAAGCATTTTCAAATAAATAGTTGAATCTTTAACTAAACTGAGGATATTGCGAAGAAGAAGATGAACTATTTACCCAAAAAGACGAATTTTCAAAAAAATATATTAATTTTACACAAAAAAGGTGAATTTTGCACAAAAAGTTAATTACTTGTCATGCAGTTAAGTATTAAACTAAATTGTTGAATTTCTAACCAATTGAGGTTTGAGGTTCTGATAACGTGGGCATTTGACAAAAACTTGGGGGGGGGGGGGATTTTCCTCAACTCTAATACCTTCTCTGATGAGAATATAAAAAGATAAATTTTGAGCTAAAAATAGAATTATTTAATTTTAATTTAGAGAAATAAGTTTTAAAGAAAGTACGAAGAAAATGTCAACGAAGCTATTACATTTTAAAATAATCGGATGAGTTTTATACTAAAAAGATCAAATGTTTATAAAAACTTTATCCAGAAATTGGAATAGTTATATTTGAAGTTAAAAAATTAATTTTCAATACAAAAACTTATTTTCATGCCAAGGAAATGAATTTTGAACCAGTAGGATAAAGTTTCTACCCAAAAATATAATTATTTTTGATAGAATACAAGAATTTTCAACCAAAAAGAGGAAAATTCGCCTAAAAGATTAATTTTTCTCTCATAAAATACAAAAATTCACAAAAATACAGAATTTTTCAATGAAATAGTTGAATTTTTAACTGAAGAAAACTGGTGATCAAGCAAACGTGGAAAGTTACATTTTCAGTTAAAAAAATATTTTAAAAAACGTTAAAATAATCAAATTTTGAAAAAAAATATTTTTCAACAAGAATAATGAATCATCAAAAAAAAATTAATTTTATACAAATTAGTTTCCCTTTCAACTAATCTTGTAGTAGAATTAAAAAAGAACTAGTTTAAATACGCAGTAATTGCTAAGTAGTGGTTCTCAAAATTATTATTTAAATGTAAATAGTCCAATAAAAAAATATAAAATTGTTATTCGTCATTTATTGCAAAAATAACATTTAAAATATTATTTAAAAGTAAAATTTCTCAATTATATTCATATTAAATATGAATTAAAATACTGCTGTATATCTCTGTCTCGATTAAATTAAGTGTCGCATTATCAATCTTGAATTATTCTCAGTTTTATCATGAACATGAATATCACATTTTTTAACTTTGAGCCATAAAAATAAAATTTAGATGTAAAAAAAATCATTTGAATACATTCACGCGAGAAATATGGCCAGAAAACACGGTAAAATGAAGCCGCATAGAATATTGGAATCAAATTGCAATGGTTAAATTTAATTCAACACACCGTTTAAAGTTAAAGGTTATAGCTTCGACAACCGTAATTTTGTGATTGTGAATTCTCTTTCGTTAAAGCTCCTTTGGTTTTATCGTACACCTCGGCTTGGGATTGAATATTTAGATATTGCAAAATTAAGTATAATTTGTATTAATCCTGATTACTTTAATATTTGTTCCTTACTTTGAATTAGATAATTTTTTATACATTAATTTAATTTATTTGAGTCTGATGTTAAATTTTGCTGATTACTGGTCAAAATAATTTTCTGAATAAAGGAGAAAATTATTTTGACGAGTAATCAGCAGAATTTAACATCAAAATTAATTAATTAATTATCCTGATCGGAAAAATAACATCATTACTTTAAAATTAATTTAATTTGTTCGTTTTCAATGTTGATGTGCAGGCACTCTTATGTGGAACCTAATCGTGATTACTCGTGCAACATTGCTTTATCTTTAATGAATAAACGTCTGCACAACCTAATTGTCGAGCGCGAAGCTCGAGTGTCACAATGAAAATTGTGTGTCTAAAAAAAATTGAAAAACCATTCGAGTTCAAATTTTTAACTGTATTCCATCAGGAATTTAAGTGTTAATCATTGTTCATTTGTGGATGTTTTTTTAGTTTGTTAGAACGATAATTTTCAATAAAATTGACAACCTGGATTATCCTTTGGTACACTCTTTTAGTATGTTGCTTTTTGAATGCCCTGTAGGATCATCATAGCAACTTTTTTAATTTTCTTGAAAAATCCAACATTTAAATTTTGACACCGTTAAGAATAATGGAAAATCAAAAATTACATTTGGCAATCAAACTATGCAAAATAGGTAAAAAGATGACAAGATGAAAATTGTGCATTTAAAAGATATCTACAAATTTTTTATCAATCACTTTTTGAAAATACTCGTAGCTTTTGTAAAATAAAGATATTTAAATGAGATTAAAATCAAATTTAAAAACCTTTTTAACATCTAATAATTAAGTTGATGTAAAGAATTCCTGAAAATAAACTCAATAATCTAACTACCAAACTTGGACAACCACCATAAAATGTTCCCATTGCAATCTGAAAAAAAAACTTTTCTGATCTTCTTTCCCCCTAAAAAAGAAAAAAAAATGTATTCTCCCATTTGGACGAAAAGAAAAAAAATGACCAAATCCCCTTGATTCTCTTTTTTATTTCTTTCGTCCATTTTTTCCTACCATTATCAAATCAAAATAACAAAAAAATTGTAGAAAATAATCACCAACGTTTCGGCACTTATACAGCACCCTTATTAAGACAAAACAATAAATATGATGAAATGAAAATATAAATTTATTTTTATTTCATTTTTATTTTATTTTTATATCATTTCATTTTCATTTCATCATATTTATTTTTTTGCATTAATAAGGGTGCTGTATGAGTGCTGAAACGTTATTGTGATTTGATAATGGTAGGGAAAAAAGGACAAAAGAAATAAAAAAAAGGAAGTTGATTTAGTTTGTTGCCTTATCATTTTTCTTTCTTCTTTTTTATTTTTGTCCAACTGGAAGCATAATTTTTTCTTTTCTTTTTTAGAGAGAAAGAAGATGAGGAAAAGATTTTTTTTCCAGATTGCAATGGGAACATTTTATGGTGGATGTCCAAAGGTCGTTAGATTCTTGAGTTTATTTTCAGGAATTCTTGAAATTAACTTGTAAACTTGTAGCTTTTGTTTTAATTGTGAAAAACATAAAAAATTTTTCTACTTTTCTGTCTGTTTGTCTGTTCGTGTATCTGTAAATTTTTAGTTTGTTAGCATGATAACTTTCGAAAGAATTGACAGATTGGTTTGACCTTTGGTATATTTTTTAAGTGTGCTAAACTAAAGATCAAATTCGATAGCCAGTCGTTTTGGAAAAAATTTTTAAAAATGAACGCATTTTGAATATTTTTGATCGTACTCTTTTCAAAAGTAAAAAATTCTCTATGCGGATATTCATAGTATTCAAAAAGATGAAAAATTTATTCTAATCACTTTTTTTTGATAAAACCAAAAATTTCCAGAGTTATAGCATTTACAAAATTCTGAAAAAAAACACACGAAAATTTTGTGGGACTGTTGTTGTAACTAGAATCCCCGCCCTAAACGCTTTGAGAGACTTCACATCTGCGATGTAGAACACGATGCGATAGAAAATTTAATTGAGAAATTCTGTGTTACTGTTCAAATCGTAAAAATAGAATGGGAAATGGGTATTTTCAGTTTTTGAAAAAACGGTAAAAGTTGCAATAAAATGTTTAATAACCAAGTTTTTTTTAAAGAATGTGTCATTTTTTCAAATGAGACATTAAAACTACATCTGTTCAAATTCTAAGTGTACGTTATTTTAAATAATATGTTTTTCAAGGTTTAGTTTAATTTTAAAGAATTACACTGAAAAATTCTTGAATTTAAAAGATTCGCGCCTTAGAACTCTTTAATTTTTAATACTTACAAATAAAATCTCTTTAGCTTTGCAAAATCTATAAATAACGATTCTTAAATTTTAATGATTTTAAAGATCAAAAGTTAGGAATTTTAAATTTCAGATCTTTCAAATTGATGAAATTTGAAACATACATCATCAATCATGCAGAATTTTTAATTGTAACACTTAAAAGTTTTATAATTTTTAATTGTAAATGTTTTAAATAAGAAATTACAGAATTTTAGTTTTTAATATATTTTTTAATAGTTTACTTTTGAAGATTCACAACTGAAATTTATTTAATTTTAACAACTTTCAAATTCAAATTCGTCAAATATTTTGAATATTTAAAATTCAAGACTTATTATTATTAGGTAGACATTAGACAAGATATAGACACGATTATTATTTTTATTAATATTATTATTATCAATAAGTATTTAGTTTTGTAATCCGATCTTTAAAGCTGCTTTAAAGCAAGTTGAACGTTTTTTTCGCTGTAATATATTTATATATATTATAAATTTATATAATAAATTTTATGAATAACAAATAATATTGCAATCTAAATTCTTAGCGGAATCAATTAATGTTTAAATTGACTTTTTAAGTGCTAACTTTGAAACAAAATACTACTTTTTATAAAAATTTAAATATCAAATAATAAATTAAACCAATTTTAAGTTCTAATAAATTATGATGAGATCTTAACAGAGGTAATTAGATCAGGAGAAACACCGTTGTTGATCATTAATACAATTTTCTTAATTTCTTTTGAAAATTTGCAACTATGTTATTGTTTCTACTCTAAAAAACTAAAAATATTTCAAATTTTTTTTTTACAATTACAATTTTTAAACAATATAACTTCTATATTAAAATATTATTAATAATTATGAATAATATAGAATTTCAATAATAATTTTGCATTTTGCAAGTTCTAATAAATGCAGTTATGGCGTTTTTGGAACTCCAAACCTTTTTTCTTAAAATTAGATAATTCCGAAGAATGCCGTAAACAAATACGGTTCTCTCCCAAATCTCGATTTACCAGATTTTGCAATTAAGAATGTTTTCTCAAAATTTAGAAACAATTAACCAAAAAAACTCATTTTTCGATTTTTGTAGTTAACGTTGTTTTCAAATTACAGCAGATTAGATTAGATTAGATTACACGAGAAAAATAAGTGGTAAAAACTTTACTTGAGACTGTATAGGAATTTATGATAATGTAAAAAATGTTAGAAAATTTCGTATAAGAATTGTTACAAGGTTAAAGGCAAAAATCGAAATAATTTTTGGCCTATTTTTGGATAAATTAAAGATAACACAGAAGCCTGACGCAGCACTTTCAAAAATTAAGAAACGTATAAATTTAGTAGTGATTCGAAACTTTAATAAAATTTCAACAGTTTTTTATAATTTTTATTAAATGAGTTTAAAGTTTTTTTTAGTACGTATTCTTTTTTCAGGGGTTTGGATTGACTCTCAGGATTTGAAAGGATTCAAAAAATTTGAAGAATTTTCATCATTTTGAGTCATTTTGAAATAATCCAAGGAATTTTTAATGACAGATGTCAGAAAATATCAGATTTCACAGAATTTCGCGGGATTTTATGCGATCTTTATGAGGATTTCAAAATTTTTTAAATATTTCAAGGTATTTCTAAAAGTTGAAAGAAATTTTAAAGATTTTCGGGTATTTAAAATAATTAAAAAATTATCGTGCTAACAAACTAAAAATCTACAGGCACAGGAACAGAATGATAAAACAGAAATAATATTCAAATGTACTTGCGACACATAATATTTATACATTAAATTCTTATTTATACTTTTTAAAGTTTATTTTTCTATTTTTTTATTATTTTTTTATTTATAACTTTTTTAAATATTTATACGTAAATACTTATTTATACTTTGACACAAATATTTCAATGATTTCGATAAGATTTCTAAAAAATTTCAAGGATTTCCAAAAGATATCCGAAATTTCACAAATATTTTTTAAAGATATTTTGAATAGATTAAAAAAATTTTCCAGAGTTTTCGATTATTTCACAAGAATTTTAGATATGTTTCAAGTAGCGCACAAAGATTTCAACTCATAAATATTTCGCAAAGATTTTGGAGAGAATCAAAAGATTTCTAAAAGATTTCATTAAATTCCAAATGATTTCCAAAATTTTACAAATATTTCGTCAGATCTTGGATTCTACAAAGATTTCTAATATTTCTCAAAAATTTTAGATAAATTGCAAAGAGCGCACAAAGATTTAAATGATTTTTCAAATATTTTACAAAAAATTCGGATGGATTAAAAAGATTTCACAAAGACTTCAATTATTCAACAAAGATTTCCGAAAGATTTAAAAATTGTACAAAGATTTCGATAATTTCCCAAATATTTCAAAGATTGAAAATATTTAAAACAGATTTTAGATAGATTTATAAAATTATACAAAAAATTCAATGATTTTCCAAAGACCTGACAAACTTCTTAAAGTTTACTAAATATTTATAAAACACTTCAAAAATTTGTAAAGATTATTACAGATAGCAAAATGATTTACCAAAGATATCACAAAGATTTTAAATATTTATACAAATATTTCGTAAAAAGTTTATAAATATTTCACAAAGACTTAAATGTTTTCCCCAAGATTTCAATCATTTCAAAAAATATCAGATAGTTTTAAAGAGTGCACAAATATTTCAATGATTTCCTAAACATTTCACAAGAATAGGTTAAAAATATTTTACAAATATTTTTATTATTTCACAAAAATTTATAATCTTTAGCACCGATTTGAGATAGATCTTTAAAATTTCAAAAAGATATAATTCATTTTCCAAAGATTTCACAAAATTTCCAAATAGTAAAAAATATTTGGCAGAGATTTCCAAAGATTTTAGAAAGATTTTAATGGTTTCCAAAAAAAAATTTTAAATCACTAATATTTTGCGAAAATTTTAGACATAATTTAAAGATTTCAGAAAGATTTTTGAAAGATTAAGAAAATTTCACAAATATTTCTCTATGATTTTGGATTTTACAAAGATTTCTAATATTTCTCAAAAATTTTATATGAATTGCAAAGAGTGCACAAAGATTTAAATGATTTTTTAAATATTTCACAAAAAATTCGGATAGATTAAAAAGATATCACAAAGACTTCAATTTTTCCACAAAGATTTTAGAAAGATTTAACAATTGTGCAAAGATTTCGATAATTTCCCAAATTTTTCAGATTGCAAATATTTAGCACATATTTTAGATAGATTTATGAAACTGCAAAAAAAAACAATGATTTTCGAAAACGACAAACTTCTCAAATTTTACTCAATATTTATAAAACACTTACAACATTTGTAAAAATTATTACAGATTTCAAAATTATTTCAAAAAGATTTAAATGATTTCCCAAATATATCACAAAGATTTTCGTGATTTGCCAAAGATTTAAAATAATTATACAAACATTTCGTAGATAATTAAATGATTTCACAAAGATTTAAATAATTTTACAAATATCATTAAATATTTTTAAAATAATTGAAAAATTTCTCAAAGATTTCTAAAGATTTCACAAAGAATTAAATGCTTTCCTCAAGATTTTAATTATTTTACAAAAATATCAGATAGATTTAAAGAGTGCAAAAAGATTTCAATGATTTCCGAAACATTCTACATGAATAGGGTTAAAATATTTTACAAATATTTTTATTATTTCACAAAGATTTATAATCGTTTGCACCCATTTGAGATAGATCTTTAAAATTTCAAAAAGATATAATTCATTTTCCAAAGATTTCACAAAATTCCCAAATACAACAAAATATTTTTAATATTTCGCAGAGATTTTTAAAGATTCTAGAAAGATCTTAATGATTTCCCAAAATTTTTAAAAAACCCTAATCTATCGCAAAGATTTTGGACATAATTAAAAGGTTTCACAAAGATTTCAATAAATTCAATAAGATTTCTAAAAAATTTCAATGATTTCCAAAAGATTTCCGAAATTTGACAAATATTTTGTACAGATATTTTGGATAGATTAAAAAAATTTCACAAATATTTTAATTATTACACAAAAATTTCAGATATATTTCAAATAGCGCACAAAGATTTCAACTCATAAATATTTCGCAAAAATGTTGGCTAGAATCGAAAGATTTCTTAAAGATTTCATTGAATTCCGAAAGATTTCCAAAATTTCACAAATATTTCGCAAATATTTTAGATAGACTTAAAAAATTTCACGAAGATGTCCGAAATATTAAAAAATTTCACAAATATTTCGCTAAGATTTTGGATTTTACAAAGATTTCTAATATTTCTCAACAATTTTATATAAATTGCAAAGAGTGCACAAAGATTTAAATGATTTTTCAAATATTTCACAAAAAATTCGGATGGATTAAAAAGATTACACAAAGACTTCAATTATTCTACAAAGATTTCAGAAAGATTTAAAAGTTGTACAAAGATTTCGATAATTTCCTAAATATTTCAAAGATTGCAAATATTTACCATAGATTTTACATAGATTTATAAAATTACAAAAAAAATTCAATGATTTTCCAAAGACCTCAAAAAACTTGTTAAATTTTACTAAATATTTATAAA